>JBBMKC010039998.1:0-18131 GCA_037834085.1 Bipalium vagum | reverse complement strand
TTTTATTATACAAAGAAAAAGTTGTTTTCATTTACGTAATAGGAAAAGAACCAGTAAATCGGTTAATCCGAAAAATCTGATATCACGAATTTTTTTTTGTGGCAATAGGCGATTCGTAATATCCGGACTAAACTGTATTGTTTTAATTGAAATTTAATTTTGATTATTATTATTCAATTATTAAATTCAATTTTTGTGCTTTTTAACCATTTGATTGTTGAAGGATTAAGTGATTGTTCAGTTAGGCAATTTAGTGATCATTATCATCTTTATCCTAGTACCTATTTGACAGTTTGGTAGTTATTATCATTGTTGTTTTGACTCTTTTTGACGATTTGATAAAGTGTTATCGTTGTTATCTTTTGAGTACTATTTTTATATTGTGATATACGTTCTTGTTTACTGATTGTTGTAAATTGTACCGCTTGATAGAGTCGGAGTCAATTTAAATTCAAGATATTAAATATTGCAGCAATTTAGCTATTTCATATTATCTTTATAAGGGATTATGAAGATTTTATATAATCTTAATAATTTAGTAAAATCAATAATCAAAATTGTTTTAATTATTGATTTTTACGTTAGAGCAGAAATTAAAGTATATAAATTTTAGTGTAGATTATTGATTTTTATATGGATTTCGAACAAAATAACACTCCCAATCCTAAAGAAGTTTCTTTTGTTTTTGAATTATTTTTAGTATTTGTACCTTTTATAATAATTTTATTAGTATCTTTGAAATTAAATATAAAATTAAATGATGAAAAATAAACTAAACATTATTATAAATTAAAATTTGAATCCATATTAATGGAATGTTTAATTTGAAAATAATAATTTTTTTTCTTTTTATTATTATAATAAAATGATTTGAATATTTTTGTGATATAATACAATACCGTCCATAAGTTTGGACCCACTCTGTAAAAATGCAAGTAAATGTAGATTACGAATTATATTAACGGTTTTATGATTTAAACCATTATAATTTACACATGTTGATGTCAGCTTTATAATTCATTAAAAACTATATTATAATCGGTCTTGCTTTCGGTGATTTTAAAACCTAAAATCAGTGCAAAGAAGATATATTCATGAATTTTAGGCTTTTCTATTTTTTAATTCAAGTAATCTAAAATTTCCTGATAAAGTTAAACTGTTCAAGTTCCTAAATAAAAGAAAGTATTACGAAGGAATAAGAATGCTCAGCCAATCAATGATATAAACCAGAATTTTTAATGCTTAAGGTTCGGCATTGGTCAGTAAGAGGGATCAATTCTTCTGCACAACACAGTACACTAACTCTCAAAACCGATGTTACAAAAATTACAAAAAATCTTTTCTTGCTCTAACTACTCCATTGATTTTTCGCTTACAAACAATTACTTTTCCATTATCTGGATAATTTCTTTAGGAGAAAAAACATCAAAAACTTGGATTATGTTAAGAACACCATGAAAAATTTAGTAGGCTACAGAATTCCAGATTTTTATTCAACGGGAATAAATAAATTTGTTTCTCGATGTAAAATATGTGCAAAATTGAATGCTTCTTATGCCAATTTAATGCCAATTCCAACAAGTTTTTTCGTACCAACTTATTAGTTATATATTTATGGAAAACAAAATATCAGAAGAAATTATATTATATAATTTATTGATTTTTTAAAAGTATATAGAAAAGTGCCTAAAAATGTAACAATAATTGATTAATAAAAATATAATCAATAATAAATAATTGATAAGTAAGTTAAGTGATAATTTTAAGAAGTGATCTAAGAATATAAGAAAAATTGTAAAACTCTAAAACTGACACAGCAACAGGTACCGAATCCGGCATTGGGATTCTTGGTAGATCAAATATTCGCTCTGGGTGAATGAACTCGAAATATTTCGAGTTATTGGCTTACCTACTGGAACAACGATTTTGTTGCCATCAATATTAATTTCTTTGTTGTATTTGTCATCTGTAAATGTAAATAAATTAAAAATCTGTTAAATCATCTTTATCACCTGGCTCCGTTATTCCCTGAGCAACCACAGACTCAAAACCTGTAGGAGGCTTTACTAAAGTTCCATCATCTTGGTAAATTGGTTTTTCTTTACCAAGAGCAACTTCATTGAGAAACATAATCCCCATTCTGGACTGATTACAAGCCACTAAATCCAGAATAAACAATTTTACATCTAATTTGGTGTATATAACAAACCATATCCTGCCGATTTTCCATTTTCCGATGCAAAATAAATGCCCTTTCCAACCCTGCCACCACTATGAGGCATTATTCTTAGACCTGATTTGAGGATGGCTGCAACGACTGCAATATTTGTACCATGCCACAATAATTTTCTGTTGGCTATATTCTTATGAACACGAAATCTTGTATCTTCAGAACGGCGGTTGACCTTCCAAATATTCACTACTGATATTTTCCTGCATTTTGTATTATTAATGTACTGTTCGATAATCTTAAATTCCTCCTGGTTGCGATTAAGTAATTTTAAGTCTACGTCAAGCAAGTCAAATTTTTCATCCAAAGGATTTGGTGGAAGGGCTTTCTGTAGAAAATATAAATAATATGACATTAGAAAAAGGAAAACCTTCGATTTCGCAGTTCCATCAGTTTTCTTATTTTTTAACATTGTTTGGGTACTTTCAATATCAGTTAACACCAACAACATATCCATCTTGACTCGTACTTCATCCAATGTAGTAATTTTCGGTGGAACTGACCTTCCAAAATCATGTGGAATAATTGTATAAAATTTTGAAGACAGTTCTGAAAGTGTGCTCGTTTTCTTTTTTGTTATGTTGTCTTGAAGTTCTTCAAGCACTTCAAAACCTTTCATGATTTGTGCTTTGCTAAGTTTGCCTAATGGTAATTTTTTTGTGTCTAAATTACATATTATAATGTTGCAATTATATGCACATATATTTATAAACCGAGTTTCAGTTGGCTTAACGCATGGTTGAACATATCGGTTTGGAAAAGGAGATCTATGAGATACAATGTGTCCTTATCCAACTTTGAATCAGCATATTTTTCAGCTACTTTAGTAAGTACAGGTGGTTCTATATCCTTAATAAAATTAAAAATTAAAAAAACTATTTTTATAAAGGTTTTCTTGTTTAAATAAATAAAAATTTATATTGTGCCTTTTAACTTGTTGAATTATTTTAATTTCAAGCTTTCTTGTTCATCTCCATTTCCGTTTATTAACATTCTTTTTTTCAATCAACTAACGTTTCAATAATTTTACTTTCTTCTTAACATTGTTGGGTTTGTCAAAGGCACAAACCGTAAAGATGGTGAATAATAATATTATTAATATTAATTAAAATCTTATAATTTTTAAAATATTACCAAAATTAAGATATCAATATTTCACTCTCGAAATTTTTGTATATATTTATAATAAAGTGTTAGTTAAAGGAATATGCCCCGTCGTCGCGACAATAAATTTTTTTTCATTAATATTTGACTAACTTAATCCCCGAGTGCAGATAAAGTTAAAATTAATGGGCTATTGAAGGAAATAGCTGTCTCAAAGCGTAGAGATTGGGGATTGTAGACCACTCTCTACGACTATATAATGAGACGACTATTCCCAGAAAAATCAAAAGTGGAAACTATTATTATTCATTGGTTTTTGAAAAGCAGTTGGAAATTCGATCAAAGGAAGATTATTTTGTTAGAAAAAAAACTTTAAGAAGAAAATTATCAGTTAGCCGATCAAAGGAGAATTATTTCGTCTGAAACAATTGGAAGCAGAAGATTGCCTTATTTTATTTTGGTAATTTTGTTGATGCCCAGGTATGATGACAACGCAAAAAAATGTTACAATGGGACCCAGCGAGTTAGGGAATCCCTATGTGACCAGAGAAGGACATAGAGGACAATCCGGAAACTCATTGTCGCTCCTGGTGAGGATATTCTTGATTTCTTTTTATTGTTTTTTGTGATTCCGTATTTCTTATATTCTCTTGAAATTCATTATATTTACGTATTGTTCTTAATCATGAATTATTTTTACGTTTATTTGTGTTGATTTGCGATTAAGCAGGGTTGATGATTTTTTTTCGGACGTGGGATCACTTTGGATCTTTTGATTTTTCTTTAGACATTTTAATAGTATCGATTCTTTAATTGATTGTGATTTTTCGTGATAATTGTAACGGTTTAACTTTGTATTTTAATAAAGGTTTACTGCGATTGTTTTGATTCAAATTGGGGTGCGAATAAATATAAGGTTTTATTGTTGGAGTTTTGATTCAATTCAGTATAAATTTGTGTAACTGTAAAAGTAAAACGAACACAATATTGAATGAACACGAGAAGTTTGTGATTTTGAGCAAAGGTTACATTTTTCAGTTAAGGAAAATAGTAACAACATTTCGGTTAAATATCTATTGGGTTTCTGATTGCCTTGCACATTTAAGTACGTTTATATATATAAAAAAAGATTCTTTGATCTACCTAATATCAATTTTTAGTGTTCTTCAAAGTTTTAAGATTTTTTTCTCATATTTTCGTTGATATGATTAAATACATTAATTATATACTAAATTCCGATTCAATCAATATCATTTTATTAAGGACTTCATTATAATTGGAGAAGAAAAATTTGATTCGACTTAGGTACCAAACCAGAATTAAGTAAAATTAAGAATTAAATTGATGTTAAGTGAAGAATTAGAGTTGAAGGAAAATAGTTCGAAGTCAGTGAGAATATTTGGAAGGAAAATCAATCAGGTGGTCTTTTATTAGTCCGAGTTACGAAATAAAATTAGGAGTCAGATTTAACATGCTAATCCTCAACATTCTGATCAAAACAGCCGATAACTATTTCTGTTGAGATTTTTTCTTCTAATTTAATTAATTTTTAATTTGATTTCATTTAAATAAATGAAAAAATAAGAATTTTAATTATTATCAAAGACAAAATTTTCTTTATGTATATGTAAAAATTATTTTTAGAAACGTTTACAAATACAGATAATTATCAGAGATATCTTCATATTATTTATGTATTAATAACTTCCTGTTAATGAACTATAATGCAGCAAGTCATCATCCATACCAATTGAATAAATAAAAATAAAATATTTAAATTTTAAAATAAATAAATAAATAGAAATTTATAGAGATCATGGATGACGTAGCTCTCACCACAAATCTTTGAATTTGTTCAAAAAATGTTTCTTTTATGTTTGACATTGAATGGTAAAAAACAGACAGATGGAGACAAATTTGAAAAATATCAAGGCAGTAAACCGTTTGTTTAGAAAAAATACACTGACGATGTTTCCTTAATATTTGAAAATGAAAAGCATATCGATCCATTTCTTACATATATGAATAGTTTACATGAAAATATAAAATCGCGATGAAAAAAAGAAAAATTGCTATTTATAGATCTTATTAATATGAAATATAGAAATAGAATATATAATAGAAAGGGAATAAATTTTACAGACCAAAATATATGTAGAAAAGAGATGCATACAGGATTATTTATTTCAAATAATAGTGATAGGACCTACTAAATCCATCAAAAACATTCCCAAGCCTGCATTGACATATGGACTCTATCTTAATGAGAGAATGAGCTTATTATTTTGTTTTTTAACTTCTTTTTAAATTTTTGACTGTCTTTTTTCATTAAAGGTTGTTAGTATATGAATATCGTAATCATGCAACAATAAGAAATTTTATTATAATACCAATTTTAAAGTTACAGACGTATTGTACTTCTGTTAGTATTTAATTTAGACATTGTATTTTAATTATTTTTTAATATTGGATTTGACATTACTGTTATTTGATAACCGTTTAGTATTTGAGACGTAGTTTGATTTGCGAGTTTGTGAGACAATTCAGACATTAAAATTGTGATCCCATACTTTGATTATTATTCCGTATTTTGTGATTGTTTGGTATAAATACAAGTTATTGTTTTACTGACTGTTATTTTTGCACTACCTAAGAATTGGAGTCAAGTTTAACTTTGATACATTAACTGTTAACATATTTCACTCATAGGATAACAGTAAATTTAACCGTAATAAAAGATTAGGCACTCTTAGTGTTTTGTTTAATATTAAAAATATCCCTCATGTTTATTAGTTTCACAGCATCACCTGTTAAGATTGTACTCAAACCTTCTTAAAGTCTGGAGATTACTGGATTTCTCTATTTTTTGCATGGAGAAAAAATCGAATATAATATTTCATTTAATGTAATTTCTTGTTTACCGATTAGTCTTGATTCATATATTTATAATAAATAATATATCAAGCCAATTCAAAAGGCAATTAACATAATTTATTAATATCAAAAACATTAATTTTGGACAAAGGAACATGGTTGTGTGAGATACTTGCAGATGATTGCCCAAACTCTCGTGTTGTAAAAATCAAGTTTCAAAAATTCTCTACTTTCATAACTCTCAATCTTAAATTTTATGAACCATTTCTTGTAATTATTTAGTGACAAATCTGAAACTGGATAAATAAATTTTTCCAAAAGCATTTAACGCATCTAACCTTCTTATACAATTAGACAATAACGAATATTATTTCCTTCAGCTTTCATGTAAAAATATTAAGTTTTATGCTTTGATTTCAAATAAAGATCGAAAAGTTAATATAGTTAAACAAAATATCAAAAAGCATTTTAAATTATTATTCCAATATTGTGATAATTATTCCAAATATTATTTATATTGATTTTTTAAAAAATTTATACATTAATAATTAATTAATAATAATTTATATTTATTAAATAATTGCCTTTTAAAACTTAGTATTGCAATTCTAACGTATGTTGCATTGATTGAAGTTTTTCCATTATGGTTGAGATAAAATGTTATGCTGATTATGTCTAAACAATAAGATTGGCATAAGTATTTCCCCCAAGTTTCTACAAGATAAATTTGCAATTTTTTGAATTTATAACTATTTACTTTTTATGTTTAAAAAATTAAAGAAATAGTTTAAAAAAGTTTAACTCACTGCGAAAATACCTTGACAACTACTGTAAACCCAATAATTCTGTTCTAAATCAAAATACAAATTTAACAATATATAACAAAATAATATACACTATCATCACAATTTACTCTTTACATAAAACAACAAATTAGTCTATTTTACATACATATATAATATATACCCACAGGATTATTTGTCTTTATAATAATAGAGAATATAAACATGAAAATGTTCTTATATATTTCTCAACAAAAAAATTCTCGAAATGATCTGTCCTAGAGTGAGTGGCTTCAAAAATATTGATTGACAAGTTCTATCTATAAAATTCTTCAACCAAGCTCATTTAATATAACACTTCATCTTGTTGTAAGAATGTACTTCCTAATCTTTATGGACTTCCTAATTCTTTATAGCAATCATAAATACATCGTAATGAATCCAAGTTTCACAATGGCCAATATCTAAATCCAATCTACAAAAGTAATTATATAAAATAACAATTTTATTATTTCCATTTAATTTGATTAACTGATTTATTAAAGAATCGTGGTAATGAGTGAACGCTTTACAATAAATTTTACTGATAATGTTTGCATTACTGTACTCTACATCGATTATAATGTGAGTGTTCTATTTAAATTATGATAAAGCTCACTGAACTATAAACTATAGCAATTAACAACAATAAGTAGTAGTCACATTCAATAAATGTTATAGATTCATAAAAATCTTACCAAACCAACTTAAAAATATCATAAATACCATAAAGTACAAAGGTGTCATAAATTCTTTAATGTCACAACTTTCTACATTATAGTCTATATTATAATAGTTATAGACTCCATAACTAACAACAATATATAAACTAACATAGTTACGTAACATAATACAGAATTACAATGAATATACATTACCACTGTACCATTGTACCATTAAACAAAGTTTTGCTAAAGAAAATTTCCCAATAACTGAACGATACCGAGTAATTGTTTCTAACAATCATCCTATCGTTCTCGTCACTCTAAAATCATAGATAACGACCTCAGGAGCCTTACAGTATTTTATTTTTTTAAAAAAAGCGGTCGTTACTGATGTAATCAAAAATGATTAAAGAAATCAAAAAATATTTTCGAGTTAAAATATAACTGCAAAATGAAAGGAAACAAATCATATTTTTCAAATAAAAAATATATTAATCATCGCAATTTCAGTGAAACAATCAAAGACTTTTAATTCGACTTAATTTAATTTTAACTTGTTTTAATCGAAGAGACCCGGTAGGCGAAATTTGTGTTCTCCAGATAGAATGGTTATGTGAAAAGAAAAACCATAAAAGGAGTGAAAGAAAATATTACAATTACTGCAATCCAGACTTTATTTTATTTTTCTATGGTTAGGTAAATCATTCATTTACACATTGATTGTCTATTTCCTTTTTAATTCAAAATTATTAAACTCGTACTTATTTGATGTACAAGGTGTTAATAATGTAACGAAAAATTGTCATCGTCGATTGATAATGACATTCGGCGTTACTTTTTTAATACCCGGATGTTGTCAGTTTCTCGTTTTCAATCTACTGTATTAAAATTACACCGTTAGAAGCCGTTTACTGGTTAAATTTTTGTCGGTCTGCACTCAATGTTACTGTGTGGATGCTCTAAAATTGTAGAGCTTGTAATCATGATGTTCATGATTTACTTATTAGTTTGTATCAAAAGTTTCCGTGATTTTGATAGCTTAATTTTCTTTTATTCAAACAAATATTTTTTTATAAAAAATTCTTAAAAATCTGATACCATCGACATTTTATTAACAAACTATATTTGTAAGTTTTGTTTAGACAACATCGATGTTCTTGAATTTATGATGACAGTTCAAGGAATACAGAAAATTTTAATTCGAAGTGTGATGCTTCGTTATTGGAAAATAGGATTTACCATTGCTGCCACCACAAGGACTATTTGTGATATTGCAGGGAAATGTATCACTGCCAATAGTACAGTCTCAATTGGTTCAAAACAGAGATACTAGTCTCTGTTAGAAGATAAGCTCCTTCAAAGAAGATCTGTGATAATTGGAGGTGTTCTACAGTACGCAATAATTAATTACACACGGGATTTATATACGATGATTGAAAAATCAAGACACCATTAATCGATACTTGAGAAAACTTGGATACAACTATAAATGACCTAGATTAGATCCGCCTGGTTTGTCGAAACGCCAGGGTAAAGGCGCTTAGAAATCTGTAAAAATTTTTTTGCAAAATTTTTAGCGTTGCATTGCTACTAAAAATGAAAAATGGATCTGTTTTATAAATTAAATGAAAAAAAAAGATATTTCATTGCCAACTTCGAGCAACAAGTGCCAAAAGAATCGATTTAGGAAAAGATAATGATCAATGCATGGTGGAATTATGAAAGTGTAATTTATTTTGAGCTTGTAACACATAATCGTACGGTTTTTATCATTATTCAGCTAACTTAACTTATCATTGACTTGTTAATTTATATTGTATTTTTCTTTTTAATTTTAGAAAATATTATTTTTAATCAAAACTTTGTATATTTGGTAGTTTTAAAATACTATTTACGAGTGACAAAATTTTTCATAATGGTATTGAAAATAAAAATTATATTTGCCCCGTGATTATTAAAATGAATTTTTTAAAATTCAATTTTTAAAAATTTGGAAGAAAATCTTTTAATTAAAAATTTTAAACATTTTTTTATTGTTTAAAACACATTTATTTTAATTTTTATTTAATTAACGTTTATACTTATCGATTTAAGGAAAACCAAGTGAATTTAAGGAACGTTTTTATGCATATTAATAAAATAAAATATAATATATATTTTGGTCTGCCTAGTGAATTTTTCTGATTCCATTGTCTTGAAAGGGTAGAACTTCTTGTTGGTAAGCCTCAGATACTAAGCAACAGATATTAATCAGATTTCAGACAGAAATAAACAAAATTTTAGAGAAGGATTGTGATGGATATTACGGAAAATATTACAGAAATATGTCGAGCTATCCCTAGATAAAAACGATATCTGAAAATTTTCTCAGTTTTCTGAACAAACTAATTTATTAAGGAAGTTAACTTATTTTTTTTCAAAAATCCTTTATTAAATTGGTATTTACAGATCAAATATTATTTGATCACAAAAAATTTGAAAAACGTCAATTTCGTTCATTATTTGTAAACTTTATTGTCCAAAATGAAATTGTAGATTCCAAACGATCATTCGTGTTTTTTTTAATAAATTTCATTAAAATAATTATTTTTCATTACTATTAATTGGCAAAGAAAAAATGATTGAATTAAATTTTATAAAAGTTTAGGGATTTTGATTTGAAAGACTAAGCTGTCAATAATCATGTAACCTTATGAAATAAGAAAACATATATATGAGAACTAAATGCTATCATAAGAAAAATTGATCGAATGGGATAGTCTAATCATCGCAAGGGTAGCGGTAGACCTAGAACTGCACGAAAAAACAAAAATATCAAAACAATTGAAGACCTTATCTTAAGCGATGATAGACAACCTCTTCATATCACTGTATTGGAAGTACTGAATTATCGAGAGCAGGTATTGGTCAGTGAAGAGTGTGTAAGAAAGCATGTGTTTAAGCAAAATATGGGCGTTTTGAACACAAATTATAATTTTTTTTTAATTTAACGTCTTATGTGAATAAAAAATTGATACATCTTTATTAGTTTTTATAATATTACTTTTCATCATAATGAATGGGGTTCGTTTTTTTTCCGGACCTCGTCTATTTGCTCTCAAACTCAGTTTATATTTCGAAAAAGACCGATACTCAATGGTATTGTACATTCTTATCTTCACTTCACGTAGATTGAGTACACCATATGAAGTTACCTTCATCACACGGTATGATTTTTATTGTACTCTTTAAAGATAATAAATCGAAATTGGAAAATAATCAAAATAAATTTTATATTAGTCATTTTGATAATATTTAAACTTAATTTAACGTAATAAATTAAACCGTTCTTGAATAAGAAAAAATTTTAAAATTGGTATTAAAACTCAGCATTTCATACAGGACGACTATCCGATGACAATTTTGTGCAACTTCGAATAATATTGATTATAGATAAAACTATTCTTTTTAATGAGAGTAAATTATCAATAGAGACGTACCTCATCTTCCTTCTCGTTTCCCATTTCAAGCAGAGTGTATTTTCCTTTAACAGGCTTAAAATTATTTCGATTATCCCAACTATTTTTAGTTTTGTCAACAAATTTTTTATTGAAAATCTTAAAAGCGCCTTGTTCATTAGCAAAAGGCCCAAACTTCAAATTTTGACCAGATTCTCCCTATTTGTCAATAATTATAACAAAACACATTTCCTGTTAATGTAATACTAACAACTCTTCCCCATCGTGTCCAAACGTAATACCCGCCATTATACCAAATCATCTGCAAGACGTAATATTTGTTGTTATTCCCGTCAATATTAGTTTGGTTCAACATGCAGTCATAGTCATCAACTACCTGTACACTATCAATTTTCAAATCAATATAACTTTAAGCCTACATTGCCGCCACTAAATATATTACGAGCTTCTTTGTCAATGATATGCGTTTTTTTGGTAAATGAGGCACATTTTGTTAGAGCTGAAGATGAAATATATGTTATTTCCTGAAAATGGTCTTAATAACCTGTTTTGATTTTTTGATTTTCAGATTTTAATTTTTTCACGGCTGATGCCTTTTGTACTGTTGCTGCTACTTTTCTTTTAGGAGGCATTCTGTTGAATCTAATGAAAAATATTTTCCAAAAAAATTATATTTATTATTCAAATTGGTGTTGTTTAAAAACAGTTACGATAAGATTAATTGATATGAATAAACAAATCAGTCTCTAAAAAACAATTTTATTTTATAATCTTCCTATATTTACGGTGTTTATTTTATTCACCAATTCAAAACTATCATCATTTGAATGTATTCGCGTACGATGCTCATTTTCGTACATAAACTGATCCATTGATAAAAATCCACCAATTAGACATAAAATTAATCCTAATAATGCAATAACCATAAATCCAACGGATGTATAAAATAGAAAATTAATGGCCTTACAATTCAAGAGTCTTTTCCTTTTTTGTATATACAGAACAAAATGTATTTCTTTTAAATTAATTAGTTCAAAAATAAGATACAAAAACAAAATCATTATACAGGTTAAATATGAAAATAATCTAGTTAATGACGAGTAAACAGATAAAGCAAATGAAGTAATTGAATTTATAAATCCAATTAATAAAAGAATTGCTCCTAATACATATCCATTGAATTCTACTATTGTTTTAGGACATGTAATTCTCATTAATATCATAAGGGCAATAGATCCGCTACCAAGCAAAAAGAAGCTTAAATCAAGCGGTATATTTATACCTTGAACTCTTCTATTAACCATGCATGAATTGATATTCTGGTTCGGCATAGATTGTTCAAGCAATAAACCAAAATCGGCATTTCTAATATTTTCACCTTCAACTTTCTTTTTCTTGAAAACCATTGTAATAATAATGTTATTGACAAAAATCTATTAACAATAATCATTTAAATATTATCAATTTCTGATAATTAAATTTTGGGGAATTTGTTTATTTTAGAAATTGAATATAAAAATTAGACTAAATGTATCATTTTAAAAAAATATACATTTCTTATATTCATAATCTTTTTCAATATTTCAAGTAGTCATCGCTCCATCATCGATAAATTTCTTGAAATCCATAGAAAATTAGCAAATATTCCCAAAACTCCTGCATAGAACCTAAATTTACCATATTGAGAGATTAATGCATAAAATTTTAATAAAAATATGATGGTTCTAGATCCGGATTTCAGGATTGTTGCAATATTAATTCAAACACATACTTCTTCCACTTATTCAGGAACCTTAAATACATGTTATATATCATTGTTCTCCTGTTTTCAAATCTGAAATTATCTTTTTTCTACAAAATATTGGTTCTTGCGCCACAAAAAATTTAACAAATAATATGAAGAATATTTAAACAAATCTTTTATTTTCATCAATTAATTTAGAGGTTCATATTTAATGGACTGTAATAATACAAACAACAAAACAACTTTTTTCTCCCCTCATAATACGTAGAAATGAAAATGAAGACAAAACATTTATTCAATCAATATTTTTCTATAAACGCTCAATCAACGTTTGACTATTGCATGATTTTTTCAAATTTATTTCTTCAATGATATTACTTAATTCTGGACTTATGACATGGAATTTGTTATTAAAACTGATCTTGTCTTGGCCTTTAAAGGCTTTGGAAAAACTTGCTGGCTGTTCTTGTAAATTGGTAAGAAATTCCAGTACATCGTTGAATCTCCTGGATAATGATGAAAGACGACAGATGGTCTGTGATTCCGTTTCCAACTGTTGAACCATTGCATCCTTTTCCTTTTGTGAAAGAGGTCTCTAAAAAATCAATTCCACAACTCAAAAAAATAAATCAAACGCAAACAGTTAATTCCATGGTGAAATCCCTAATAGTCCGATCTCTGCATTCTTCCATCCACGAACCGAATATTTCATAGGGGTCTTTGATTTTTATTTGAGAATAAGTACGTACAATTAGACGTGAAAGTGCCAGCAAGAAATCGTTCAGCTTCAAATGTGGTGTAACTGTCTGAAATTGTCATTCAATGTTAGAAAAGTAAATGATGAATATTTATTAATATATTTTATGTTTCTGACTTCTTAAACGTAATTTATTGATTTGAATAAGTCATGTTGAAAAAAATTGAATGTTCTATATTTATGTGACTTTATAAAAAAAATTATCAACCTAGTCAACTGGTTTCATATATATAATTATCGAGAAGTTTGAAAAAAGGAATTTTTGACCTGGGCGAATTTAATTAACATACAAACTTACCGAATTAATTCACACAATATTTAGAACAATTCGATCATTTTCTTTCATCCCATCTTCTACCAAGTTTAACACTGATTTATTAACAAACAAATATATATATATGGTGTGCCTGTTAAGTACCTTAACTCTATCAGAAAACAATTTAGTAAATACCTAATTCATATCCTCAACATTAATAATAGTGTTTATGTAAGTAATAATTATTTATTTTGTTTTACTAATCTATATGTTGTTTATATATTTATTGGTTCATATTCAAATTGACTTGATGAAATGTTAGATTCATTTGAATTCACAGTGTCATTAAATTTCTTCTGTTGAACGGAAACAGTAATGAACAAATCATCAGTGAACTTCAGTGTGTACACAAGAATGATTGTCCATCCACAGTTGGATTCACCAGTTTAAAAAAGATAGAACAGTTTTTGACAAGCCTGGCAGACCTGTAGAAATTAGTTCTGAAAAATCTTATAAATTGTTGGAAATGGTACAACTAGAGAGACGAGTATTTACCAGACACTTGACAAAATGATTGAACGTCTCTAAAGGAAAAAGATATGCTGACAGAATTTGGAATCCGTAAACTTTGCTCCAGCTTTGTTCCACGCTTCCTGACTGGTGAAATGCAGCAACGCCGACTGGAGTGTTGCCAGAGGTATTTGGCCATGTTTAAAAGCTTGGGAAATGCTTTTTAGCACAATATCTTCACGGAAAAGGAATCTCCATTAAGTGTCAATATTACAGTGACCAAACAATAATCATATCAGTGTACTTTGCCTCAAGAAAACCAGCATTAAAGATGCGAACAGCCACAACACACAAAAAGATTTTCATGCTAACCACTTTCTGGGATATCAATAGTATTGTGAAGGTTAACTTTGGTAGATCAGACGTGAAAATCAACTCACACTAATATGCTTAGCTAATCCAGGAGGCACGAAAAGTCCACAGGAAGAGAAAAAATCAAGATCTCTGACTATTGCATTATATTGCACCAATATTCAAACCCAGGAATCAGTTACAAAAAATGCAGTCTGTGGGTTTTCTCTTGTTCCTCACCCACCATATAGCCCTGATCTCAAAGCGATTTCTATTTCTTCCGATGACTGAAGAATGATTTACGGGGGAAAATCTTTGACTCTGGCAAGTAGCAGAAAGAAAGCGTGCAGGAATCCTCCATTCATATTAAAAAATCTTATACGAAGAAGGGTTTCTGGATTAAGTGAATCGATGGCATAAGTGTACAGATGTTTTTGGATCTTATATTGAAAAATATGTAGTTGTTTTGCATAATAAAGTATAGTTTGATATATTCAGTTTTTCTTGTATAGTTAAGATAAATGATATATATTTAATCTTTTAATAAATATATTATGAAAATTGAAATCCAATTTAATTAACAAAAAATATTGATAAAGGACTGAAGATAACCAATCTTTTTTTGTAAAACTCTGTTTAACATTGATAAACATTTATTGAAGATAAAAATGGTAGATGATCAGTTGATGTAGTGCTCATTTCGTACAGCTTTGACTAAGCTTCTGAAAAGGTGAAATTTAATGGATGAGAGGTCCTATCATATCCTTTAATTTGCCACAGTAATGTGTATCATAAGTGATCTCATGTTGTCGTGCATTGCCTTACTTTGTGTTTACAGTAAAAATTTGTTATAAATAACTTATTGATATCTTTGACTGTGCGATCTAATGCTTTGCTTGGGTCTTTTTTGAAATTGAAAGAGAACCGGAATATAGTTCTAAGACCATAACTTTTAAAGAAAAAAACAAAAGTTTGAAGAATTACATGATTATTATAATTATAAGTAAAATCAATAAAACCTAATCAATATTTAAAATATATAAATGTTTTAATAATAAGATCAATTTCCAACTTGTTGATAAATCTGAATTTTCAAAAGAAAACGTGTATTACATTATTTTCAATAACCCTGGTCTTTATCTACTTTAGAAATCAGCATTTTATCATGATTTAATTAGATTTAAAAATCGAAATCTTTTGATAATCTTGGAAATTAAAAAAAATAGAACAAATACTTACCTTTGGAAAATCTGATAATCTATCATCTTTTTTCTTACGAATACTTTCAGAAATTTTCCTCATATATTCATCTTGGCGTTCTCCTCGTGAATTCAATACAGCACAGAAAAATCGAAACAATACAAGATTGTTTACCACTCGATAATGAATTCCATCTGGCTTACCTTCACTCTTAATAACATCTAAATTTGTATCATCGAAGTTGGGATGTAACCGCTCAATTTCCACCTATAATATTCATTAAGAAATCCATCAATCAGGAAAGAAAAGTTAAATTAAGAAAAATAAACATCATACCTGAATGAGATTAAAAAGCGATCTAAGTGTAAGAGGACAATATTTGAGATTTTCGTTAATTCCATCAACGGCAGCAACAAGACACTTTAGAGTGGTTTCTTTATCTACTTCTACATTAAAGAGATATTATCATCATGAAGACTTTCATATATATATTTCAAATGTTATATCACTTTTTCTTTTATTAAATAATAATTATCAAAAATATAATGTAAATAATATGAAATTTATGGAATTATAAAAAATTATATTATTATTATTATTATTATTATTATTATTATTATTATTATTATTATTATTATTATATTATTATATTGTATATTATATAAATTAATACAAAAAATATATTTAGGATAATCAATGATCTCATATTTATTTTACACAATTATTTCCATTTCCATAAAAAATAAAATCAATACTTCAAACACAAAAATTAATTTAATTTTAACGTTTTAAGAATTAAATCATTTTGTTATTTTATAGTTTAAATATTTTTATTTATCTTTTAGATGACCTTCTGAATTTTTATATTTCATTAATTATTTTAAAAAGATCATTTTCAAATATTGTTGCTCGATATTTATAAATAATAATAAAAATTATAATGATTATACTGCACTTTTTGATTAACAAATTTCATTAACTATTATTGCTGGATTAAAAAATCAAATTAAAGGAAAATAATTTGGTATTAAATGGTCTTCTTATTACAAAAAGCTTCAGAAAATGTGATTGAGATGAATATATAAATATTGGGTAGTCTAAAAAGTTTCCGCTAATTTTGTTTATAGGCGGTGAAAATGTTCTTTATGTAGTTTGATTGAAAGTGATTTTGTTTTAATATATCATTTTATAATTTATTATAATCCTAGCATTCCAATAACTTTAAAAAGTAGGCATTTTGATTAATTAATAAAATTTTATTCATCTTTAGAAATGGATATAAATAAAACAGAAATGCGATATATAATGAAATTTTATTTCTTGAAAGGTAAAAATGCTACACAGATTTAAACTAAAAAGATTAATGCTGTTTATGGAGCAGATACTGTATTTTTCATGACGCAGCAAAAGTTGAGGGATCTTGATTGAGAAATTTTGTTGCATCTTCCATATAATCCTGATATAGCACCGTCAGACTATCATCTTTTTCGCTCATCACAGTACTCCCTTAATAGTGTAAAATTAAAATCAAAATAGGAGTGTGAAAAACACTTATCTCACTTTTTTGCCAATACATTAAAAAATTACCGTGACAGAATTTTGGCTTTACCAAAAAAATGGCAAGACATTGTCTTATGTAATTTAATAAAATTTTCAATTCGAATTTATTTTCTAACTTTTTTATTTTACCAAAATTTGCGGAAAATTTTTAGACTACCCAATACTAATCTTCAATGATTACTTAATAAAAAAGACAAAGATTCGATTAAATCTATATTTATATTATTAAAATAATCTAAATCAAAAAAATAATTAAAAAAGTGAGTTCATCATTTTATAGCAGAATGTCAGACAGAGATAATGACATATTTAGAATATTAAATGGCTTATTAAAATAAAAGATACATTTTCCTGATTTTGCAATGTTTTGCAGATATTATTATCAAATTTGTATTTTTAATTTAAATGACAAGTACAAAAAATACATGTTTAAATCAATTTTTCAAATATTAACAGGTTACTAAATTTTAAGTTGATAATTATTACCAATTTAGTAAAATTAATAAATTATTTTGCTAAAGTATAATTAATCAATTATTATTATTATTATTATTATTATTATTATTATTATTATTATTATTATTATTATTATTATTATTAT
>JBBMKC010039893.1:0-18132 GCA_037834085.1 Bipalium vagum | reverse complement strand
ATAATAATAATAATAATAATAATAATAATAATAATAATAATAATAATAATAATTATAATTATAATTATAATAATAATTATAATAATAACAATTATAAATCTTTTAAAATAGTTAAATAAAAACAGTAAAAATAGTTCCATTCTATAAAAATCAGTTGTTATTGATTTGAGATTTTTATGTATTTCGATAATGTAAATTACTTAAATTGATTTTGTCCCCAGGGTTTTGTCCTAAAGTTTATTATGGTAATTTATTATTAAATTCATTTGGACTCGGTTATTGAGCCCTTTCCTGACAGATTAATGTTCATTTTAATATTGAAACAATTTTTCCAATGATTTCAGGACTTAGATTTGTCAAAGAAAAATGAATGAGACCAAATTCAACATAAATGACATCAGTGGAAAGGAATTCCGCCGACTTTTCATTCCAGTCTCCTATCAGTTGCAGCTCTACATATTGCCATTCTTTCTGGCCGTCGGGATACTGGGAAATCCTATATCTTTTGCCGTATGGATTTCGAGAAAAGTTCGACGAAACAACTCCTCAGCCATTTATATGGCAATGTTGTCATTTAATGACTTCTTCGTCATTATGCTCAACATTATTTATTATTTGACTACGACTTTGGGCTTAAGTATCTTGGACTTTGCCAGTATTTGCAAAATATATCACCATGCTTATCTATTCTTTCAATACAATTCTCTGCCATTGGTTTTCGGATTTACTCTCGAAAGATGGATTGCCGTTTGTTATCCGTTTAGACGAGAGCAATGGTGTACGGAAAATCGGGCCTGGATGGCCTGCGGCTTGATATTTGTAACGGTGTTTCTGTGCACTTTACCGGAAAATTTTCTTTGGTACCACATACCAAATTGTCAGTTTCTGATTGAATTGAGAAACAACTCCTTCGTCATTTTCTATCAAACGACATTGGAATCTTTAATGGGAATCTTGATACCCATATTAACACTAGGACTAAATATACGAGTAATCACTGAGGTGTACCGTATTTCCGAACACGATACCAATGGTTTGAAACTCGTACAGAAAAACCAAAACAGCGACAGTTCCATTGAAAAAACAAGACGAGAAACGAAAACCCTTAACAATTCTCAAAATAATACCATCTCGTTTCGATCGACCACAACCACTTTGTTAATAGTATCGTTTTTCCATATTCTCACAACATTGCCCGTTGGTATCATGTATATCGGCCAGAATTTCATCAATGAAGGAAACACCTCATTGTCCATGAAGAACATAAAGGAAGATCCAACATGGAAGAAACATTTCCAATTCCATCTGGTCAAAGATATCATTGATATACTTAGTGTTTTGCATTACTGTTTCAACATTGTCTTTTACTTGGCCTCGAGTCAACAATTTCGATCTCGTCTTCTCTTGTTCCTGAGAATGATCCCAACGCTAGAATCCGAAATCAATAATTCCACAAATAATTCCTACTGTAAATTACGTCTGAGCCAGGACGTCAACAAGACGGAAACGAGTATTCGTCGCCAAACGGTGGGGTCAAAGAAGAAATCGATTCTCCAAGTTCTTCCCGACGACGTTTGATACCAACGTCATACCATTTCCATTTTCCATCTCTCTCTCTTTTTTCTGAGTTTTCGTTTTAGTCTTGTGTCACATTTGTCATTTGTAAAATCGTTTGATTAAAATTCACTACGAATTTGCAAGTGTAGAAATATTTGTCTGTACATTTTATTAACATTAATTGATGTAAATCCGTAATAAATAAATAAATTTATTAATGAAGGTAATTTTAAGCACTTCATAATATTTATTTTAATTTTATTTTCAATTTTTATATATTAATTTTAAATTGCAAAGAAATAATCAAATAATTTAAACAAATAAAAGAATAATGGCATAGATTTTAAGTAAAGCTAATGCAATTGGCTGAAAATTTTCATCCTCATGTTGTGAAAAGGTTAGAGAAAATATTTATTACTATTCTTTTGCATTAGGTTGTTGCCTAATTTCGTGGCGTTATATATATATATTCGAGTTATATAAGTAACAGAACCATAATACAGTAGATTTCGCTTTTAGAGAACTTGCTTAAAGAGAACAAAATCGGGTAAAAAGAACATGTTTTTTTAAAATAAACATTTTTTATTTTGGTTTTATTTTCTTCAAAATACAGTTTATTTTAAACAGTAAACAAATGATTTAATTATTTTTGTTTTAAAAAGGTAATTGATTAAAAAGTAACCTGATTAAAGGTTATTTGATTAATTGAAAATATTATTTTACTTAAAAATTTTGGGCCATAATGAAATCAAGCTCCTCCTCATGAAGACTAAAAGTTTTTTAATTGTTGACAAAAAAATTGTCATTGGAGATCTTCTATTCAACTTATTCAAGTGGCGGTGACATGGGGCTTGAGAAAATTCCTTTAAATGACTTTGAAAAATCTATGGATGTATTACCTGACCGGATCAGATGTTGAATCGAATCCCATGAAATCTATTTTGAATAACTATAATCTTTCATAGATAATATAATGTGTATTTTAGTGAAAATCAATATAATTTAGTTATTTATATAACAAGCTGTGTAATGGAATATATACAAAATTATTAAGTTTAATAAATTTTGTAAAAACTTTAAAAAATAACTTAGAATGGTTTATGGAGAATATTTAATCAATCAATGTTTGTATGGTAATAATGATATTTATTTTGAAGTTTTGTTGATTAAGGTCTCATAATTACTAGATGCTCCGAAAAGTTTCTGGTCTTGTCAATACAATGAAACCAGCGATTTTCAATTTTTCTATGCTTATAAAAAATACGTAGACTGAAATCCTCCAAAATACTGTTCTGTGTCCTGTTTCATTTCCTCATTTGAACTGAATCTTTTGAAATTGCGAAAAAAAATTGTTCCCTCAATTGGATGACCACTACAACATTCACCTCGTTTGAAACCTGAATACCAATTTTTTAATACGATGTCACTGATTTTCTATAATGCTCATCCAAATTTTCTTAGGTTTCCGTAGTGTTTTTAACTTTCATAAAACAATATTTTATTAATATCTTAAATTCCTATTTATTCATTTTCAAAAATGCAGCTATTAAAAATATTTAAATTGATTGTGTAAAACAAAATAATTTACCGAAATCAATAAAATTTTATATTCATTAATTTATATGATTGTTCTTTATAATAAAGCATATAAGTTTTTAACTAGCCTTGTTATTAATAGTCAGGCCAGGAACTTTTCGGGCAGTCTAGTAATTGAAACCATATATTTTCTTCATTATGATATACATTACATTATGATATATCTTAATAAGAAAATAAATATGCTCACTGAGATTTGGGCCACAAATCAAATTATAGACATAAATTTTATTAAAAGTAATTGTTACAATAATAACAGTGAACTAAGCATTGCTATTAATAAATCATATAAAATAATGTTATTAATAACTATTAATAATTAGGTAGTATATTATTAATTCTATGTAATATATTATATTATATATTATAATTATTTATTATTATTAATAAATCATGTATATTTTACATATATACATTTTTGGTTATTTTTTGTTTTTCTTAATGAAATTTTCGTAGAAAATTTAAACAAGAAATTTTTCACTTTTTAAAATTAAGTTTATACAGATTAAAATAATTAAAAATATTTTAAAATAATTATAATTTATATTATAATTTCAAAAATCTTAAAAATTTCGTTCTTTTTTGCATTTTAAGTAATTTAATATTTGGAAAATTATCAAACAAGAATTTTATTTTTATTAAGTTCTAAAGAAATTAATCCCATCTGAAATATTAATAAATTTTATCGATATTCCCAAGTTTTATTATTAATAATTAATAATTTATGAATTAAATATTATTTATTCACCAATTCTCCACGAAATAAAATATTGAGACGTAGAAGAAGCAGCTTAAATTTTCTAAGGAAAGTAAATAAAAATTGCCAAACGTAAATTAAATTTCCAGTTGTATAAATAAATTCTGAGCAGAAATAAAAGGAATATTTCATATTATAATCAAATATTTTAAATTTTAATATCGTAAGAAATAAATATACTCGACTATCATAGATTGGTTTTTCTTTGAAATTTGGTTACTGAAAATAATCCGGTCAAATTTTTGACGTACTGAATTATTTAAATAATAAATAATATTACAAAATTAAGCTTATACACCAGTTTTATTACTTCTAACAAAACGTATATAATACGTAGGGCAAGTCTAAAATGGCATTTATCCTCAAAAAACTTAGGAAAATGTAATTTTAAAAATATAACAATATAAAATTACAAGATCTATTCTGGAAAACATTTTAATATTGTGAGAAATAACGAAAAAAATTTTGACTTCTAACATTTCTGTGTAGCAAATTTTTTTCATAACATTGAAAAGTTTCGCTCTACTGCAATACTGGTTGGCGGACATTTCTTTTAATTTATATAGTCCAGTGGAGATATTTCTTTATCAAATAATAGTAATTTGGATACTCAATTATCCGTTAATCTCTTAGGTTTTTGAATAAATAGACTACACTTCTTACCTTTCTAAATGGTGTCAAAAATCAATATACCACATAAAATTTCTTAACATGCTTTTAATATTTTTAATCATTCTTTATCACTTTTATTTGATTTCAGTATTTTATAGAATTTAAAAAATTGCATAAAACATATTTATTAAAACAAATTTTAAATGCCATAAAATGAAAAAATTGGCATATATGGCATTTAACTTGCCCTATTAATACGGTTTATCGTATAAATTTGTAATCCTAAATTTATTAGGCAACTATTAAATAATATGTATGAAAAACTTATTTTTTCCAACCTCTCGGGTAATTTTCGAATTCCATCTTGAATAAATTTCTCGTCTTTTGAGGTAATCCAAGTTAGCACTCATTGGTCAATTTCTTTGAAAGAAATGAACCGGTAACTTGTCAAATTGTCTTCATCAGTCAGAATATAGTTGGTAATGGGAAGGAACAAATGTCAGACGAATACGGCGGGTACCCTAAAACAGCCCACTTGAACGTTTCCAAAATATTTTCTACGACTTTTGCGACATGTGCCTGGTGTCATCATGCAGAAGAATAATTTTGTCATGTTTTTGAGAGTATTTCGGTCTTTTTTCTCGAAATGTGCGGCTTATGTATATCAATTGTAGCCTATATCGTTTGCCCGTGATAGAATCACACGATTGGTTTTACCTGTTATAAAAGATTACCTTGGAATCATGAATATTTTGCTTTTGTGTTAGTATTGAAACTGATGAGATCTCTGACCGGGTTTAACTTAGAAAATCTCCATCTTATGGTTTTCCAAGAATATCTATTTTTCTTCCTCGGTGCCTATACGGTGTAAGAAACCCATTTTTTGGTGCCTTTTTAGCAGCTGCTTGCAAGTGAAATATTGCTCTTCAACGTCTCTTGGTGTTTTTTCATGATGCACGAAAACCACGTTCTTATTCACTTTAAAGAAAACACAAGACACTGATTTAAGCTACGTTTGTGCAGATGAACATTATATACAGTCCAGATCTTACACAATCTGATTTTTTGTTTCTTAGTCAGTTGAAGAAACATATAGGAGGGCAAAAATTTATTTTAAAGGATGTCATAAAAGATAATGTGAAGAAATTCTTTAAGTAGAATGATCAAATTTTCTTTGAATGGTTATATAATGGTTAATTCAAATAATTTTTATGTTCTCCATGGAACAAAGAATGCAAATTGTTTTACTGATATCTAAGTTGGAATCCCTCACATTGATCAGACAACATGTAGTACACTTCAAATGGAAAAGAATACCTACATCAAGAATAATGAGGAAGATATTTACAAATTTAAAGGAGACTGGGAATGTTTGTGATCTTTGGAAGTCTGGAAGATTATCAACTGAAAAAAATAACAAAAAGCAAAATCTATATTTTTAATAAAAAGATTTTCGATTATTTTTATTATTAACACATTATTAAGACATTTTGAAAATTTCTTGCTTGTCTCGAATAAAGTCTTGGTACTTCACAAAAAATGTACAGGTAATTCCCTAACAAAATTATATATTTTTTAAAACAGTTAAAGAAAAGCTTAATTGGATTGATACATAATAATCAAATTTACCAGATTGAAATTTCTGAAAATCAGTAAATGATCGTTTTCTGTCTGGAGGAAATTTCTCTCCTTTTATAATTATAGATTTTTTATCTTGTAAAAATAATGAATATTTCGATTTTTCTATTAGCTACATAATGTGAAATAAAATATAATTTTCACAGATTTTTTAAAATTTTTGTGATAAATAAATAATTTTTCTAATTAATTCTATAAAAATATACAATTATTAATTTTGTTCTTATTATTATTGTTAAACATTCAATAATATTAATTATATTTTTCATTAGAAATTATATAAATTATGAAGCATTTGTTTAGAAAATGACTAAAATTAAAACAAACAAAATATATTACCTTAATCGTTAATAAAGAAATTAACATATTTTAATGAAAAGGGCTATCTCTGAGTAACTGTAAAGGCTTAGTTGATAGATCGTTTTGCTTTTTCTATAATAATTATTGTATTTTTCTTAACATTCTTTAATATTATTATTAATTACCGATTCTATTTATTGTTTTCATTGACTTTAAGTAATTATTTTGTTTTGATTAAATCATTCAATTTTTATAGGATAGTTTTTTTTTATTAAATAAGTAAGACTTTTCAGATATTATTGTGATCCCTTTTTGTTAAGTTTGATGCCTTGTGAGATTTTTATCAGTGTGATTTTTTTGTGATTTTGTGATATAAATACAAGCCATTGCTTTACTGATTGTTATTTCGCAGCACCTATGAGTTTGAGTCCGTTTTAAATTTGATACTCTAAATATTGAAAATTATTTTATTATAATAATATTATTATTAACTGATATTATTTTTAAAGGTGTTAAAGATAGAAATTAAAAAGAAAAGTTTGAAAAATATAATATATTATGAGTATATTAAAGATATTTTGATTATATATTCCTAATATTAAAATCATAATATTCAATATTGATTTTTCCCTTGAATAAATGAATAATCGACGAATGTAAAATTTAACATTTAAAGAAAGAAATTTATGAATTACAATTTCTGATTTATAACTACTGAAAAGCAAAATAGTAATGTTTAGGATCTATTTGTATTAAATGTGGATGACGTCATTCAGGCCTTTGAAGAATTCGAATTTTATCGAATCGGGATAAATAAGCTTGTCACTCGTTAAGAGAAGTGTGTACAGTCTGGCGGATTTTATTTTGATAAATAAAACTTTGTTTTAGCTGTCATGTGTTCCTTTAAAGTTAGATGTTAAAAATCGCCATTTATTTCTTTACAATCTAATAGGAAGAAAAAGGTATTTAATATTTTTTGAAAGAAAAATAAAGTAATAATTCATTAAAAAATCAAATACACAAAATTCGGCCAATAATACTGAACTATGAGAAAGTTAATATTTACCTTAATGAAAATAAAATTGTTTTCCTGTTCTGAAAAATTTTAAAATGTTTGAAGAGACAGTTAGTTAATAAATATTAGGTCTACAGATAATAAGTGTCGATTTTGAATAATTCATATTAAATATAGTTTGTTTCAAAATGTAATGAGCCCAACCTTAAATAGCTAAAAATCAATAATGAATCCCCTAGACCATTGTCCAAAAAAGGAAATGTACTTAACGTTTTATATATTCAAAGTATAAACAAAAATAATGACAAGTAATAAGCCAAAAATAATAATACTCTGGAAAATAATAAATTTTTTGTACAAAAAAACTTTTTCAAATTAATAAGATCACTTTCTGGAAATCATTATATATTTTTTTTTATTATCAAAACATCAATAGGATAACTGGTAAGTGATATTCTGTAATTCCTCCGTTATATGAATGAATTAAAAAACACGATTTCGTATGTTATCTATGAAATTTTGAATGGTATCATGGTCGATATTGTTTCAATCTGGAAAAATCGCGGTTCTCAGTTTTTGAATGTTGCTATACTGTCGATTATATAAACTGGTTCAGATCTATTTTACAAAACGTTAAGCATGAGTGAAACACCACAACTTAATAATAAATTCATTTACCTTTTACTTAATGTTAATTATAATATTTGAGATACACGACTCTAAAGCCATACGGTCTGAAGAAAGCTTAATACATTTTAGACTACATAATAGTAATAAATTATACAAACATCTCTGTTATTTGTTTTTGTTGACATTATGAAGTGTAGTACCTGAATATCTTTCAAATAATTTGATATATATATATATATATATAATCTGAAGAGACACAGACGAAATTCTGAATAAAGATCACTTATAACTGTGTATGATTTATCAATTTCATTATGATAAGACGGATTTCAAGGTTACAAGATCAATTAACAAAATCTATCAAATTATCAGAAATTTTCAAAGATCGTTTCCCGATTAAAAATCGAAATTTTTAATTTATCAGATAATCCTGGATCAGGTATCTTACCGATTTTGGATACTGACATAATAGAGGCACCAATTGAAAAAATATCATTTTCAAATACTGCTTGGAATGAATCTACAAATATGAGTCATCATGGAATCAACTTGCTCATATCTAAAAAAGATGGATAAGAAAGCAAGACAGGAATACGGAAGCATCACTAACTTACCGATGATCAAAAAAAGAAACTTGTTTCAAAATGCAAAATGCTCATTTCTTGATGGAAATAGTCCAACGTAATGTATAATAATATAATGTATACATAAGAGACGTAGCACTGTGCTTTGATGTTGAAATGCCGCACATAATTATTATAGAATTATTAGCACGCAATTTGAGAGATTAAAAAATTGATATACATATTCCCACGAGAAAAATTTCAGAAATTTTGACATTAATTTCACCAAAAATTTACTTATTCTTATTATTATATATTGTTTTAATGGATTATTTGTAATAATATTTTAAAAAATGATTATTTTCTGTTTGATTGAATTTGTTCTTTATTAATATGGATTATTGAGATGTTGTCACAAATGTCCCAGAGAAAATTGTTGAATTGAAATTTTCTCCTTAAATTCATAATCTTTTTATTTTAATATAATAAAGTAGGAAAGACAAAATGTAATAAAACAAAATGATAATTGATTTATTAAGAATTCTTCAAACAGATACATGGTCGTCAAAGAGTCAGCTTCAAAGATAGATTAAACTGAAATAAAACTAAAACAAAATATTAACAAGTCGATAACAATGTTGCTTAAAATAATGTTAAAGGTTAATTTTTTTTCTCTTTTAACTTTTTTTAGTTTTCCATTTATTTTTTTTTTTATTTTTATTGTGAATGATCAAATGGTCGGCGTAAGAGATACATCTAAGGAGAAAGTAATGACATTTATCGCTCCTCTCATAAAACGATTTATAAAAATAATCTCGTATCATTTAAATTTTTAATTTCTGAAAATAATTCATTCGTTTGGGTGGTCATATACTTTATGATGGGGGAGTGTACGGTTATTTTAGCTGTCTGAATTTTAGTACATTTCGCTATATTTAGATAAATTATAATTAAGATTAACAAATAAGAGTATTTACATTAATATCATATTTTAAAGATTATTTTCGCTTAGTTTGACAACACATTTTTTCTACATTTTCCAAATACATATTATAATATGTACTGTTCAGATATACAATGATCAGCTTCAAAGACTACAAATTCGATTACACAGTACACTTTTCACTACAATGTCAAGAAAAGTAGTGGTCTTCCAACCGCATGATGGTAGAGATCACATGGGACAAATGGATCTCAGTTAAATACAAGGCCTTGATTGTGAAATACTTCTTTATCCACCATTTATTTTCACCTCTCAAACGATTCATACTTGTGAAGCAGATCTCTCAACGTTCTCAGCCGGGGTCTAGCAGTCAGCAGTTTTTCAATTCTTAATCAGCTAGTTGGTATCGAGACGGAATAGAAAAACTTCTTACTTTGTGGAAGCAGTTTATTTCAATCAATGGATAGAATTTTGTTGTAAATAATAACAATAAAAAATAAAGCTTTGAATTTGAAGAGTTTCCTGAGTGTTGACCAACAATATCCTTTTCAGCTAATAATGTTGATGATGTCGGCTCTCACTTTTTTGAGAAAACTCGCACAAAGTCAACGCAAAAAGATAAATTTAAAAAAGGAAACATTTGTGAAACTCTGGATCAAATGTACCCAGTGAGGGAAGGTATGTATTTCAATAAGGTCTTCGTCCGAGTCGATAACTACGGACGTGTCAGAAATTCAACGCTGATCATCTTAGTTGATAATCTTCTAAGGATCCTCTACCTTTTTACAAAGAAACATTTTTACATAATTTGTGTTATAAATGATAAAATATTGATCCTATGACAGAATTTATTACAAAACCATTATAATCTTCAAACATTGTTTTCTGAAAAGAAACTAGTTAATTTGTTTGTGATTGATGAAACAAGTATTTATATAATTAATAATATTAAAAATTAAAATAAAAAATAATTAATTAATTAAAATAACAAAAATTTTGATTTATATTATATTTATATTATTATTTATTATATATTAATTTTTTTATTATATATATTTATTTATTATATTTATATCCAAAAAATAATTTTAAAAATTCTATAACCGAGAATCTTTAAATGGAATTTTCTCGGAACTTTTTGAAAATATGTTTATATATTAGGTTGAAGCAGAAATTCGTTCTTTTTTAATCATTTATTAATCAATATTATTTAAGCAAAAATAAAGACATTTATTTCAAGATAAGCAAAAAGGTCAATCAGTTACATGTTCCACAATTATTTAAAACTTTTTCCATGGTTCAACCAATTTGTTGATCCCGTTTTACCAAAATTGCGCTGGTCTGGAATCAAATTATCCTCTTCAGATCCTCATCATTGTTGAATGTTGAATCTCGCATTTTGTTAGAAAGCGAAAGAAAAAGGTGGAAATCTGACGAAGCGAGATACGGAACATGTGGAGAATGAGCCAAAACTAAAAAACCGAGTTCCTGGATGGCATTTATGAGCTGTGCTATGTGTGGTCGGACGTTGTAGAGTTGCAAAAACTGTCTCTTGGCGATGAGGTTGCTTCTCCTGAATAACGTGGTTCAAGCAATGCAATTGGTCTACGTAGAGCTGCTGGTTGATTGTGTGATTATGTGGTAGCATTTCAAAATAAATGAGACCCTTCCAGCTCCACCACACATTGATCATTTTCTTCCGAACACGGATATCTTACTTAACTTGACAAGTTGCTGGTTACCTCCTGCTTAACCATTATTTCCTTTATCGGTGATATACATATAGACAACACTTTTCGTCTTCATTGAAAATCCGATGGAGAAATCTTGAATTTTGACCATGAGTGGATCTATGACGCGCAAGTAAATCTGTCACAGTTGTGAAGTGTTGATGTTATTTGTTTTCTGCCAACTCATGTGGTATCCATATTTCCATCTTTTGAACTTTGTCCATTGATTTTAAGTGACTATAGATTGTCATTTGGTTGCATTTCATTTGAACCGCCAACTCACGTGTGCTTTGTAGTCTATTGCCTTTTAAAAGTGTGTTTAAAATATCATCAGAATCAGTAGGTCGCTTAGAACGAATTTCATCTTGTGAATTATCACTCTTAAATTTTCCAAACCATTTTGGAGCTGTCTGCGTACTGCTGATACCTTTTCGATATACCTCACAAATATCTCGAGCGGCTTGTGCAGCTTTACAACCACGATTGTGTGCAAAAAGTATCAGATGTCGATAATGTACATCTTTGTCAATGAATACCATAGTTCAATTTAAAATATGCGCAAAGTAAATATTTTAAATTAGTTCAATAAAACAAAAAGATATACAATGGATAATTAGTTTTCCAAGTATTCATAATACTTTGATAAATATAACCAGAATTGGGACAAAAAACTCATTTGAAAAAAAAACGAACTAACTTATACTTCAACATAATGGCTCCCTTGCTACAAAATAGTGTCCCCTTTTAAAATAAAAATTACTCCAGGGTAATGAACTTTATTATATTTTTTTGTTTGGGGTTCAGTCTGGAGAGTTATATATTATTTATTACATATTATTTGCAGCTAACTAATCTCTTTCCGACTTCGAGGTATGGGGTGTTGATCTAGAGCGCATTAGAAGAAATTTTGGTGACATATTTCTAATGCTTGACAGAGATTTCTCTAACATCCTTGATACGATTTGAAGTCAATCTTACCTGGAAATTTTGCCAAATTTTATTTTCCTTTGGTGCTTTTTGCTCCTCATACCATTAAATGTGGATTCCATTTTGGTTTCTCATTTTTTAGGTCTTGACCTGGACCAAAATCTAACACGATTTGAATTGGTTCAAATAAGTAATCGGCAATGAAAGTCCATCGACCAAAATTTGGTCTTCTGGTAATCCTTTCATCATTCGATTTTCTTTTTTTTATAAATTGGAATCAATTTTGGTACAGACTTCTTTATTACTATTAACCATATCCCCATCTAATTTAATTTTTCTTATTTTACTTGTATCTACTGGAGGACTCCCTTTCTTCTTCATTTCTATGGCAATTTCATTTGATGAAATATGACCATTTTTCAAGGCTAATTGTGAGAGTCGTCTTTTATCATTATTTAAACATTCTTCACTTTCATTTTCCATTTCAAAAATTTTCTTCAGATCTATCACGATTGTTCTTTTAAGTTGCTCAACAAGTTTCCTAAACATTTTGACGTCAGTGATCACGAGGGATGCAAAACATACAACACATTGTTTAAAAGTCTTCTTTTTTTAAAATGCTAGATTTAAAATGATTATAAAATTTTATTGAAATACATTTTCTAATCAATAACTTAATATATTATAGAGTTTTTAATTTTAAACAAAATATGACAAATGAAGTTCTAACAAATCTAATTCATCTAATTATATTCACAATTTTAAATGTTTCGCTCCAGCGGTATTCTTTTTTAGCAATGTGTGGGTACATATATTTATACATTAAAAGTCAAAGAAAATGAAACGAGAATTGTTTTTTATTATTATTAAAAGGCTTTCGAGTACTCTAAAGCACTACAAAAAGATCATTTTGTTATTTTCAAAAACAAATTCCCTTAGATGTAAATATTTTCTGTCCACAAATTTTGAAGATCTTAAAAATATTTTGACAATATTTCGTCTTGAAAAGATCCCAACTATTAAACACCAAATGCCATTTCTTTCTGATGATTGTTCTTACGAAGCAATCTTCATCCATTTTTTGAACTGTGTTTACTGTAAAAACATGATTTGTCTTTTCGGAGGGTAAGTAAGATGTTACCGATAGGCAGTCCTTATAATTTTTGCAAGACCCGTTTGTTGAAAATGAGACAATTTCATTTAGCAATTTAGTTTTTATAGGACTGTCAATTATTAATGAACGCTTAAAAATTGATCCCATTATAAATAATTTTGTATCATTCAAGGTACTGATTATCATTAATACAGTATGATTTTTACTTTCAACTACCGAAGCCGTTTCACTTATATCAATAATGGTATAATTTTCTGCATAATAAAAATTAAAATGAGAAATTATTTTTATCATCGCCTCGTGTTGAAGGACTTTGTCAGTTTTACCGTACTAAAATGAAATAATTATCAAGGTATGAAATAAAAAATCGAGTTTACCATCACATTATGTTTCTTTTTATCTACGAATACAAACGCAGTTGAACATTTGATATTGGATTGGCAAATATCATGAAGTTCATAGATTATACAACTCAAGGTTGTTTTATCAAATTGGTAAGCGGTGCAATCTTTCAAGTAGCACTGAAGAGAACACTCAATCAATGACGGCAATGGAAATTTCTTTAATTTTGGTGAAACACATTTCTCATTGGATTGGTAATAGATATTTGCATGGACTGTTGACATACATAATGCAAAGTAAATTTTGAAAATCATTTAACAATTTATGATAATATCATTAAATATTTTTTCCATTACTTTTTTCAATATTTATTTGATTTATTACTTATTCACGGTTGCTAAGTGAATGTTAATGTTATCTACATTTATTGTTTTTTGTAATGTTTTCTGGCCTTAAGGTTAACTATTGTATTTTCTAAACAATGTATGATTTAAATTGAATTACTACAAAAATTGTGAAGATATAAACAATAAATAGTGAAATTATCTATAGAGAATTGATATGTATACAACAAATCCTTATAATAATAATTATTATTAATTCATTTAAAAATTGTATTTTTCATTTTGTAATGGTTATTGTAATATAAATTTTTTTCAATACGTTTGTCTTAAATATAATATAATGTAATAAAGTTAAGTAGATACTAATCAAGTAATGTAATATCAGTAATCTACAATGAATGTTATAGAAAACGCAAACCAAATTCTATTAATTTATGATATACAAACACTGGGATTTGTCAGCTACTACGATATTTTGGTTTCCCATAACATAGCAACAAAGAATAGAGTTGCTCAAATATCAGTATCAAACCAATGAATATCTTTTTTTAAAAAGTAGTAATCCTAAATAAGAAATTGTTTCAATATGACAATGTCATGAAATAAAGCAGATGAAACTCCCCTAAAGACACCCGAGACCGAACTTCATCAACAAAAATTATTGCTATCTGTATGGTAGGACTAAAAGGTAATCAGCCGTTACAGCAAAATGAAAACATCAACTTCAAAGATCTAGCAGATCTCAAGGTAAATATCGATGCTAAACGACTACAATTGAGAACACGGAAAGGTGTTGTCTTACACAATAATGCCAGACAGCAAAGTTCAAGGAGCAACAAATTTTGAATGATGTTTGAGATCTTATGACTCGATCGTTATACTCATCTGACTTTTCCCTTTCGGATTACCAAATATAAAACTTACAATATTTAATACTTTTCGTTGTTGAAATTGTTCCATAATGATAGAGTCTATGTCACAGGAAAACATTTAATCTACATCAAGTATGATCCAAATAGGCAATTAATATTAGTCAAATAAGATCTCTTATACAATTATTATTAATTATAATAATTATTATCAAAGTTAAAATCATAATTTTTATAAAAAATATAAAAATAATAAATTAATTAATTTTAAATTAATTAATTTTCACCGTCTCAAAAATTCATTGCAAGTGTTTTAAAATGTTTCTTTTTTGTTTTATTATTTCCTATCAAAAGTTTAAACAATGAAGTATTGTAACCCCATATCACAATATTATCCATATCTCGCTAGTAATAAAGAATGTGGTTGACAAATTAAATAAAATAATTAATATATAACATCCGTGTTAATAAAGAAAGTTCATTAGTTAATGTATTATTGATGATAAAAGAGGAAAGAAATATAATAATGTTCTTGGATTAGTAAACTTTGAATAATTAATGTAAAAGTCATTAACTTTTATCAAACACTTAAGGAAAAATAATATAAGAAACTAATAATAAAGAACAAAGTACTCCAAGGCCGCATTCGAAAGGTTTTCAGAAGAAAATGTAATTTAATTTATTAATTTTTGTTTATTAAACTTTTTAATTTTGAAGCAGTTAAAAAATTTCTAATTATATCATAATTGAATATTTAATGAAAATTAAAACAACAAAATAATTTTGAAACATTAACGTTTTTCAATATTGAATTTTTCGTTTAATAAAAAATATATTAACAAAAAATTGATTTTAACCTATTTTATTTGAAATTGTTATAAAATTTATTAATGTTATATTTAGGTATTAATAATATTTGACTTCAAATCTGACATGACCCTTGTATGTGGAGAGACCCTGTGATTTCGCGTAGACTTTGTATTTCTCAGTTATATTCACTGAATATTAAGAAAGATTGATTTTTAATGGCAAATCTTATAATTATGGAGACTCCCAAGCAAGGAACCCCAAAACGAAATACATCAGAATGTATTATAATTCCGTAATGGTTTGTTGACATTTTTATATTAACTGTCTGCTTGCTTCGCATAAATAACTTTCCAGTTATTTTATTTCTTATTTTTATTGTATAATAATATATACTTATACTTATTTTAATAATATATAAAGAATGAGCCAAGTGACTTTCACCACATCTGAAAACAGACCTCAAAGAAACCTGCATCTTTAATCAAAGTAGTTGAACCCTCAAAGCTAGTTACAACATGAATGAACCGCTAGAATGGTCACAAGCGTCTGATTCATCTATGAATCCCATCATACAAGAGATTGGAGATCAGTGACTGGATAATGCTGAACCAAAGCCGACTGATGATGACCAAGGAACTAGGTCAAATTCCAGGGGAAGCAGTAATCACCTATATGAAATACCATGTGGTTGAACCCCATTAGGATAAATAATTAGTATCGAAACCAGATGATATTTCCATGTTGACCTAGACCAAGGATTGACCTGAGAACTAGGTTGATTTTTGCTTTACACACAAAAAATGTCCCTATTGTTGATGATCTCTTATGGTTGATCTCCATAGGATATAAATCCTCTTGTCATCGCCGAATATATCCCTAAATTACCTCGGACTGGTAAATAAAAAAACAGGTGACAAACACTCAAAGATGTATTTAACATATCAGAAACTAATCAAATTGACGAAGAAACTTTATTTTGATGTACCATATATTTTAACATAAACAAAAAACAAAAACATGTAACATAATGAAAATCCACCATCACTGTAGAAAAATCATTTTCCTTTACTTGTTTACTTTCTTTACAACTCACTTCATTATTTCAATTTGATCGTGTTAACAAGTGTAAGACGTGGGTTTTTGATAACAAATAAAAAATGATTACTTAAAGAAAAAAACATCATTTGCATAATTTTTATCTTCTTTAATGTGAATTAATAATTCATACATTTATATTTTTTTTATCAAAATATTTATATATAAATATCAAAATTCAATGAAATATTTTCCATAGTTAACTTGTGACTTGAATTTTCAATTTTTTCATTTTATTGATTAAAATTTTGTTTTTTGTCATTATTTGTTTTAATTAAAGAGAAATAAGTTCAAATAGTTATTTACAGTAGAAAAAATCAAATAATATTTCAAATTTATATTGATTATATTTAAATATTAAAACAAAATATTTGATGTAGAATAAATAAACAATAATTTATAAAGAAATATTATTTAGATCAATTTAAACAAAACAAACGTTTTTAGAATTTCTAATTGTTATTTCTTTTTAAAACTATCATAAATACAACGGCACATGTTCCGCTTGAACTAAATATCAGAAAATAAATGTCATAATATTTATTATTTTTAAAGTAATTTATTTAAATTAATTAATTAATGAAATTTGTGAAAATAACATATTAAAATATTAATTTGATTTTTTATTTTTTTTTTCAAATTCAATTATTTAAGGCATTTTAAGTAAACCAATCCTGTCGTGTTTAAACAAATTATTGTAGAAATGAAGCTTTTAATAAATTATTAAAAATATAAATCAAATTCCGGTTTTAATTAAATGCGGAGAAAAAATCATAATTATTTTTACCAAAATATGTACCTTTTGTTAAAGATAGGCTTAATCAAATTATTTTATATATTTTCTTCCAATAATTTCAGAATTCTTCTTTTAAATGACTCTAATTAATAGTCAGTTCAAGTTCTTAAATACCCAGAATAAAATCTTGAAAATAAAATAAAATAAATAATTCTAAATTTTATTGCTGTCAATCGGATATGTGAAAAATTTAACACGAGTTCAAAAAGTTTAATTTTTATCACGAATAATAATTTTTCAAAAAGTTTATTTTAATTAATTCATTTTTTATATAATAATATATGAATTTCGAAATAATAATAATAATAATTTTGTATTATTTATTGGTTATTTTAAGAACAATCAAGATCAAGAAAACATTAAAAAATTAAGAAATCCCCGATATCCCCTATTTTAATATAATATTTTTTTACAATTATTAATACAGTTCAGTCTCGATATAACGAATTTCAAGGGACCGATCAAATTACTTCGTTATATCAAAGTTTCGTTAA
>JBBMKC010039782.1:0-18132 GCA_037834085.1 Bipalium vagum | reverse complement strand
TGCTGTATCAAAGTTTAATTTGTATATATATGATGTGCAGCCAACCATTTGTTTCACACAGGTTCGTTATATCGAGACTCAACTGTATCTATATTTAAATCAGTTAGTTATAAATAATTTTAAAAAGGCATATAACAAAATAGTGCGAGAACTTTGTTTCCAGCCTAATATAAATTATATTTGAAACAGTTAAATATATACACTACAACTCCAAATAATTCTCCATTTCTGTATTTTTCCAAAAATGTCTGGACCAAAAAAAACATTAACATTTTTTTAATCACATCGTATAAATGTCGATAGGTTTCCGTTTCGTAAAGAAATGTTTGTTGAGTTTGTCAATTTTGTATCTATAAATGTCAATATCATTTTGAAAACCCTTTTTAATATATCGTTAAAACAGATTTCATGAAATACATAATCTATACGATCAAGTAAAAGTTAGAGGATGAGAAATAAGAATCCACTTAGTGGAGATCTTTCTGAAGTTGCTAAAACAATAAAATTGAGAGGAAAATGTTAAGATTAACAAAGAACATGTAATCCGTGAGACTGATTCTTAATGCTGCCAACTTATAGGCTTGAAACAGAAGTAAAGTCAGAAGAAATAGAGGAAGTTCTTCATGAAAGAATTGTTAATGAAAAATTGGAACGAAAAAATTCAAAAGAAACGGAATAATACGATGGGGGAAAAGATTAATCGAATGTGTAGTTATGCTTCAGATTTTAGAGCATCCTGTGATTTGTTAAATAAATAAACACAAGTACGTGATTATTATTGAGAAAAGTAAATAAAGTTTGCAGTTTACCAATGATGAAAATGTTCGCAGGAGTCTCATGTATTAATCACATTAAAATTATAATCCCTGAATATGGAGTTCAAATTGAGGACATTTATAACATGAATGAGTCAGCAATATTTACTGAGGAAGATGACAAAGCCACATTGACACTGTTGGCTCTGATCAAATTGTTGTTATCAGTGAGAATATATTTAGATTCAGAATAACAGACATTTATGCAGCTTCTGTCATTAGCAAGAAATGATCCCAGACTGTCATTTTTAAACAATAGATTAAACAGTCAAGAATGTAAGTTGTTTTCTGCATTTATCCTCTGAAAAATTGGATTAATTTGAAACTGTTCCAGATCTTATGGAATTTATATTTCGTACTGTATTAAAATCACAGAATACAGTTTTGTTGGTAATCGGCAGTGCTAGAAGTCATATTTCAAAGAAAGTCGATGATTGTTACACAAAAGAAAGATTTGGTTTTGTGATTCCTTGTGGATTAACAGAAAATTTTCAAATATTCAATGTTTTGTGGCTTACATCTATCAAATCCATAATTCTCAATTTTGCTTTGGGTTATTTCCAGTCAGATGAAACTGTACGAACAATAATCAAAATCTTTAAAATTCCTCCCAATGAAACCGGTTTCTAACTCCATGAAATACTTTAAAGATGGAGATGATTTTAAAACGTTTCAAAAATATTTTTTGAACAAATATAATGATTTAATAATTGCACAAGATTCACAGTTCAGTAAACATTTTCCTGCTCGATATCACGGAAACAAAGTCATTTTTAATGATAACTGCGACATGCCCGAAATAGATGAATCTGATTATTCAGAAATATTCGATGAATAATTGTTTTATTTAATTTTCCTTTTTTCACACCCTTCTTTTTCCGAAATTTTCTGGACCAAAAATAATCCCCTGGGAAGTTATTTGAGATTTTAGGGCATGTTTATTAATATGTGTAAAATAAAATTATGCTTAGTAATAATAAAATTATTATTAATAAAATAAAATTGTGCATAAATTAATATAAATAATTGTGTAATAATAGTTTAATAATAAAAATATTAGAGAAAATAAATAATTAAAAGCAAATATAAAATACCAATGAATACTTTTCTTATTATTCGCAAAATTTTCAATGGTGTTCAATATTACAAATGTTCATTTCAGTTGCACTTTAATTATTTAAATAATTTGAATATTAATACGATTAATTATCTGAGATTAATAAAGAATAACAGTGTTAATTATGAAAATGAATCTGGTAATTAAGAACTTAATAATAATCATAAATAAATAATAACTATAATTATCTTCATCCACATTTGTAACAATGATATTCTTTGCTTTCATGACGACCAAAGTTAATCTTCCTGCTGATGGGAGATAGTTAAGACTCACTAATAATTGTCCTCTGGTTCCACGTTTCTGAAAGTAAATTAAATTCGTTGATGAAAAGTGACCATATGAATACATTTTTACATTATTATAAACACTGAATCGCGTAAGATTTATTTAATCCCAACGAGGGAAATTGGAAGATGGGTTTTATCCAGAAAAACGCGAATAATTAATCAATGAAATTTTAAATGAGTTACCGAAATAATTTTTATTTAGATAAGAATTTATTTACATAGGAAACCAACGCCGTTTATAAAATTGATCAGTGCTTATTTTAGATGGAAAATAATATTTCCCGAAGAAATATTCTCTGCCTCCGATATTCTCGTACATCTCCCATGGAAATATGACTGAAAATTTGACATAATATTCAACGGAGTTATTAATGGATAAAATTTGGCCGCTCCGCAAAGAAGTCGAATGCATTCTAAAAATAGGTGGAAATCTGAGCAAAATTGACTGCCAAATAATTCATTCATTAAAACAACGGATTTAAACTGAAATTATTCATTCCAATGAAATTTGTAATTAATATAACACTAATTGTGTAATAAATATTAATATTTCGGTCTTTGAGCCCGGGGAGAGATTGTAATTTAAATCTTCCGATATTTTTCGCTAAAAATGAAAATGTCACTCTTTGCTCTGAATCCCAGAGTTGGTTTGGTGGCTCTCATTTTTATAAATAAAAGATTACGAAAGGTAATTGAATTTTCCTTCAGCAAATTTCTAAAAATAAACGTTGATTATAATTATTTTTCAGAATTTTTCAAATTTTTTGTCAAATGGTAATTTTAAAACTGTTGAAAGAGATCGTGTAACGTATCCAGTGAAAGAAGTGATCAAATATATTTTAAAAAGATTCCATGTCTGATCACAATTATTAAAATTATTTTTTAAATTATTATTTATTAAATGTTATTAAATATTTTTTTGTTGCAAAAAAATGAGCGTTGTCAGACTTGTGAGAAATCTTATCAAATTAAACGTTATGTTGTTTATATAAAAATTAAATGCCCATTTCCCACCTACTAATCTAATGATTATTTGTTTAAACGCATTCATTTTAAACAATTTAAAAATAATTTCAAAACCAGACATTCGGATCATTCTGGTGTATTAGTTTAAACTTGGTCATAATGCTGACGAAGCAACAAGAAACACAATTTAGGTTGGGGTGATCAAATAAATAAAATATTCTCGACTTTTAAGAAATTATTATTGAACAAATATATGAGGTATTATGCTAGAAATACCCTTCAATGGTCAACCGAAAACAAATATATTTGCAGCAAGACAATGCCAAGAATCAAAGAACTACATGGAATTGAATTATTACCGCACCCAGCTTACACCCCTGACCTTGCACCATATGACCGTCACTTGTTCCGGTCAATGGCACATTTTTGCGAGGACACTCTTTCAATAATCTAGAGGAGTGCCTGGGGTTCTTCGACTCTAAGGACAAGAGTTGGTACAAAAGTGACATCGAACAACTTGCCAATAAATGGCTTAAGACAGTAGAATAAAAGGGGATCTATTTTGAAATTTGACTTTTGTTTTGTTTTTTGTTAAATATATATGTTGAAATTGTTGTACAAAAAAGCACGAACTTTTGGTTCACCCTAATAAGTTAAACAAAAAATGTTTAAAGTTAGGAAATTTTATACAGAGCGATAATATGTACCCGAAAATTATTTTAATTAATTCTGTTAAATTACGGTGATATTGATAACAATGTTTCATAATACCAATTTTAAGAATGAGGTGAAAACGCTCAGATCAAATTTTTCATTTTATAACAATTTAAAAAATGAATAAATTCATAATTTTGAAACAGATTCTTCATCAAAATAATCAATTAAAGCTTGACCTCTGGCTCAATTATTATGATGTCAAGCCATATTTCCACTTCCATGCTTGGATCTACAGTGTTCAGAGCTATGTTGGCTTTTCCAAACTTTTGTTTGGAATAGTCCATTTGATTCAGTTCGTAGATGGAGAACGTCAGTGAATGTGTATAAAGCTCTTCATATGCAATCGGGAATTTGAATGTTTCGGCAAATGTTGGAGAAGATTCATTCTTTTTCAGGGATGTTTGTCGAATTTTTTGATCAACCGGAGGACTTATTTCGATTGTGATATAAGAATTAAAGTCTCTTCTGTTTGAAACTAACTTTGAAATGGTGGTTGAAGGAATATTATTTACTGTCAAATAATTTACCGTTAAATTATTATTATTATTTATTATTACATAATTGTTATATTTTTCATAAAAAATTTCACATAATTTGTTTTTATTTTATAATAATATAAAACTGAGCCAATATTCAGTATCACAAATGGTGACTGAGATTTCCGTCAATATCATCAATATCATCAACCATAAAAATCAGAGGAAAAATAAATAATTCAGAAAATTTGAAAGATCAAAAATTATTTAGTGTTCAGCTTTGAAACCCAAAAACTCTGTATATGGAAAGTAGGCAGAAAAAAGTTTTTCAAAGTGAAAGAAGAAAGGAGAAAATATTCAAAAGGTTTTCAAAAGACAAACAGAAATAAAGTAAATATTGAACGTGAAGATTATGAAAAAGACGCAAATGTGTTTTCCTTTATCAGAGATGATGTGATGGTTGGTTTATATTATATCGAATATTAATTTCCAAGGAAAAAAATGTTGCAATAATCAAAATTGATTTGCGTGTTAAGAAACATGAAGACAAAAGATAAGATGACTACATTGAATGACGATTAAAGACCTAAGCTGAGATACGACAGAATGTAAGGGAAACTCGTCATATTCTTATCTGGCTTACTCTTGGAAAGTTTTCAGGATAAACAGGGTGGCGAAAATGTTAATAAATAAATCTAAAAATTCATAAAAAATGTAATGAATATTTAATTATTTTGAAATAATTGTAGATATAAAAATGGAATCCATGAAATAAATGTCACAAAGATATACAATATCTGAACGAACGAAAATCGTTGAATTTTATTTTCAAAACAATAATTCAATAATCCGAACTCAACGTAAATATTGCAAACATTTCAATGTTAAGAAGCCACCAACAGCCTTTATGATTATGCAATTAATTAAACGTTTCCGAGGCCAGGGCTTCGTAAACGATTTGTAAAGATTGGGAAACCTTGCCAAACAAGAAATAAAGATGTTATTGAAAGAGTATAGTGGATGACCCAGAAACATCAACTCGAAGAAGTTCTTTGCAATTAGACATTTCTCGAAAATCCTTACAACGAATTCTGGTAAGGGAACTAAAAATGTTTCCATACAAATTTCAAATGGTGCGATATTTGACGCAGGCAGTCCAACAACAAAGATTAACCTATATCCGAAAATTTCAAGAAATGGCACTTGCAAATGAAAACTTCCTGCAGAATTTGATAATGAGTGACGAATCCTACTTTCATCTGAATGGATTCGTCAACAAGCAAAATTATAAAATATGGGGATCTAAAAATCCAAGGACTGTTCATCAGAGAGAAATGTATTCGATGAAATGCACAGTTTGGTGTGGTGTTTCATATTAAAAGATCATAGACCATATTTCTTTGAGGATGTTAATGGGAATGCTGTAACCATAAATGCTGAGTGATATCGCGATATGATAAAAACATATTTGCTTCCTGCTGTTACTGACAATGAACTGATGTGGTTTCAACAAGATGGAGCCACCGTACATTATTCTCTTACTTGAGAATTTCTGTAATCGGATAATTTCCAAAAAATTCGACATTCAACTGACCTTCTCGTTCACCAGATTTATCAGCTCCAGATTATTTTCTTTGAGGATATCTGAAGGATAAAGTTTATATTAATTAGCCAAAGTTCATTCAACAATTAAAGAACAATTTTCGTGACGAAATTAAAGCAATAAACCCGGAAGTTTTAGCAGGTGTCATGGAAAACTCTATAAAAAGAGCCAAATTTTGTGAGACAGAAAGTGGTGGTCATTTAAAGGACATAATTTTCAAAATCTAGTTTAAAAAAATCTCCATGAATTATTGTTTATTCATAATATTCAAAATAAATAATTGTCTGGAATATTTACTTTTAACTATTATATAAAATCATTAAGTTACTTTTGAGCCACCCTGTAATAGCAAGTAAAATTCAAGAACCAACCCTTACATTCAAATCCTAAAAATGAAACTTATTTAAAAAATAATGGGATCTTGGATATAATGTTAATTAAGAAGCGTGTACAGCATCAGTCTGTAAATAAATATTATTGTATTTGGTATTATGAACTCTACATATACATGATATTATAAACTATGCATCCTTCACCGAATACCAAAATACCGAATATCTCTGTTTTGTATCTCAGTTTAAACTCGTGTAATTGATTATTTTTCGGGTTACCTTAAAAATTTTATAAATTTTTTTTTAAAATTAAATAAAGATGAAATGCTAACAAATATATAATTTAAATTGAACGCTTTGAAATGATATTTAATATGTATTAAAACAAAAATATATTAAAATGACGTTAAATAAATTAGATTTATGAATACCGACATTCATTTTTAAGCAACCTAAATAGGTAAACCAGAAGAAATTGTTAATAACATGAGTTGAATGCAATGCGTGGGAAGGTACCATTTGCTTTATGGAATCATCATATGGAGTAACCTATTTCTGATCAGTTAAAATTTTAAATATGAGATTTGTGGTATAATATAATAGCTAAAGCTGAAGAAATGGGAACATTTGAAGGAAAACAAATATTGGCTTGAAACATTATTCCTTATCCAAATTCTGAATGTTAGAACACAATTTTGACAATACACTAACATACAAGTCCGCCTATTAACTTAGGTTTTAAGTAATATAAAGACTTAATTCTTAGAGTAAACTATGAGCAATGAATCAAAATCTTAGCGAGAACTTTCTATTTAAAAAATTAGAATAGTTTTACACTGGAACCCCTTCGTTCCATATAATATTATTTTCGTTTTTATAATAAATTTATATAGTAAAAACCAAAATAAAAAATAATTTTTCATTAGGTGTCAGCTTTTTAAAAATTTATTTTGAACAAAATGATACCTTTCTCAATTTTAACCATCAAATCAGAAGTTTTGAAAATGTATAAAAGCTTAAAATGTACGGTTCCACAAACGGAGACAGAAGGGCTAGATTCTCTTCTGACTATTGTTCCTCGTCTCTGATAAAGGTCTGGTATAACATTTCCTAAAGAATATTTCAATCAAAAATATTTTATTATTCATAATAATATATTATCATTAATGAAAATTGGTTTTTAAAAAACTTTATTTTCGCAAAATCCTTTTTACTGTAACTTTTCTTTTTATTCAATTTCGTTTAAAATGTATTGGACTTTTGAAATTTTTATGTTTGATATTTTTTTAAATATCCTGGATCTTCAAATGTTAACTTTATAAAATGAAACTTCAAAAATAAGCCGCTTCTGGAACATAGTTCCATTCTATTCTAAAAAGATAAAACTGCATTAATATTTGAACAAGATCGATCGTTTTTGAAACTACCTTCTTTAACTTTGAATTGCCCTCAATAACTTGAAACCCATTTAGCACAAGAAAGAGCTTCAATAATTCTTTTGACTTTCCTTTATTTAGGACAATTATTTCTAAAGTCTACTACCTACCCCGTTTTTCATCTTAACTGTCACCCACATTGTTTTTCATCTTAGGTTCAATTTTGCCTCACTATCATTATCCTTTCTTCTTCAAATATCAGTATCTGTGGTTCTCCACATTCCAGTTCTTTTCAATGTTCCAATTTTGAAATCATATCTTATTGTCTATCTTTCTCACGGATAATTCGATATTTTATTTAATTAAAGAATAGAGCTCACTTTTTCCTATTTCCTTTCTATCACATTGAAAACTTTTTCTATTTTTCTCAATTTCCTTGTTTTTGATAAATTGATTATGTCTAATAACTATATGACATATCCCTAAAGAAACCCTTGTTTTGTAAATCAACTTTGCCTTGAAGAATGTATGTAAGTACGCCTAGTAGGAGACGAATATATATCCAGTGTTCGTTTAAAGTGAGTGCTTTTAACTTCTTACTCTAAAATTCTATCTTTGGATTATCAACTTCGTGTCCAGTCCTTAACCATTTGCCATTGTCAGCATCCAGTACATTTTCAAAGCCAGTTTGACAGAAATCAAGATCTTCATCTGTGGACCTGAATTCACTTCCTTTGGTAACTAAATTTTTCTGTTTAAATTTTTTTATTAAAATTTGGGTTTTGAAAAACTTAATTTTAAAAAAATATGAAATAAATTAGAAAATTTGGTTATTTTTTAATAATAATATAAATATAAAATATTTTTGTAACGAAAGATTATAATTATTAAAGGTCATATATGGAAATTTTCCAAAAGAAAATTACCCCTTTCATTTTTATTAAAATAAATAAGCAGGAAAAAATAGACAAGAAAAAATAAAATAAATAAATTTTTGTAGAGTCTATCAACAAGGCACGGAATTTTTCAGACAATTGCACATTTTTTTAATATTGATAACAAAATCAATTTATTCTCACATTTTCAAATCAAAATTTAAAAATAATTATTTTTTCAATTTATAAAATTTTAAAAATTCCGTTTTTTTCAACAAATTGACACGAGAAACCTGTCCGAGGAGAAATCGGTGTCTTTTTGATGGTCATGATTAAAAAAGGTGGATCAGTTAATACCTTTTCTCACTGCTGACATTTCAACTGTCTTATGACCCTTAGGTGAGATCAAATCTTTCGTGTATACAAAGCTTGAGTAAAAGTTGAGTTATTTAAATTTAACTTGTAAAATAGATATCATATAAAGATGGACCTATTCCAATTGAACCAGCGATCCCACTGTCCGTACTCATTTTACGTGCTTTATAATTGTCCGTAAGGTTGATCGAAAGCGCATCAGAAACAGAACCGTAAGTAATAATCTTCTTCGGCAGATTGTGTCCTGCAAAGCTATTTCGAGTTCCAAGACACTGAGGACTATTAGCCGATGTCGACTAAAATATGCTGAATATATCTTCCAATACATCAAAACATTTTAATTAAAGGTTAAACAAAATATATAAAGTTTTTTAATTGATTATGAAATTCAGTTTCAAAATCTTTTGATAAATCCAAATTAAATTTGAACCAATATTTAAAAGTCTGTATGAGAGTCTTTTTTTTATTCCTTTGTCAAAATTAGAAGTTATTCGACAATCATGAAAGAAACCCTTAGCTTTTCTGATTGAGATTTAAAGTGCAACCCGGTAATTTTTACGGTTGTCACATTTATAAAGTGTAGTTCAAGGAGATAAAAGAAATTTAAATGTAGTGAAAAATATAAAAATGGATCAAGTCAAAAAACTCAAAATTATTCGGCAAAAATTTGAGAAAAGTAAAAAAAATTTTTAAAAATTGAGAAAAGTGAAGTAAGTAAAAGTCTAACCAGTCTGAAGACCTAATCAAATATAGATCTCATGGATGGTTTGTGATTTCAACAACAAGTGAGGAAAACTTGGTAAAAAGAATGTATCATACTTTGAGATAAGTAATGTTCAACTTGGAAAAAGAAAAATTAAAAAATCTCAAGAAAAATAACAATCAGTGCAAAAAAAATGTATGTTGATAATGCAGTCGTAATATCCAAGAAAAGAAGAATGGCTCCATCCTGGGATGCATGAATAATTTACAGCGCAATACTAAATTTACGTTTGAAAAAAGAATTTAAAAAAATTACTATTAATATGTAAAATGATTAACGAGACACAATGGTGTCCTTAACCTTAAAAACCGGCATTTTTTAAATTTTCGTAACCTCACAGTTTTATTTAGTGATATAAAATATTACTCAATATTAAAAAAATTAATAATTTAACAAACTCAACGCCCAATCTTAACCTTAACGTAAAAATCAAATATCATTTTTAAAAATATTCTGATATTTTTTGGATACTAATTTTAATTAAAATTATATTTAATTTATTTTTCAACATTTAATAATTCTATATTTAATATTTTAAAAAATGGTGATATTATTGTACAAAATAACAGGTTCAAAAGGTAAATCAAAACCAAAATATATATATAGAAGAGTCCATCAAAATGTAATTTTTTAAAAATTAAATATTATTAATAAAATTATTAGGTTGGTTAAAAAGTAATGCATCTTTTTGCATTGTTTAACTAAAGCAATTTTTAACTAAACAATACACTTTTTAAAATCTAATTGTTATTCTTAGTAATATTCACTTGTTTAAGAACATTAATTAAATAATAATTTAAAGTAAAATTTAAATATTTCATAATTTATTTAGAAATGAAAACTGTGTTTTAGATGTCGAAAAATGACTTCCGTAAAATATATTTTTATGAGTTCAAGCTAGGCAGAAGCGCTGCGGAAGCATCACGAAATATTAATGCAGTATGGAGCATAGGAAGCGTGAACAAAACAACAGTTCAGCGTTGGTTCTTAAAGTTTGAAAACAATATTTATAGTCTGGAGGATAAAGAAGGTCGTGGCCGTCCATCAGCTGTAGAAAATGATCAATTAGAGGCTGTCATCGAACCTGATTCAAGGAATCCACAAGAGAAGTTGCAAAAGAACTTTAGGTTCACCATTCAACAATTGTGAGACACCTCGGACAAATTAGAAAAGTAAAGAAGCTGGACAAATGGATGCCATACGAGCTCAATGCAAACCAAAAAATACGTCGCTTTGAAGTTGCGTCTTCCTTTATTTTCCGAAACAAGAACGATCCATTTCTCAATAGAATGATAACATATGATGAGAAATAGATTTTGTACGATAATAGGCAATGCTCTAATCAATGGCTGGACAAAAATGAACCTCCAAAAACCTTTCCAAAACAAAAATTGAAACAGAAAAAGGTAATGATAACTGCTTGGTGGTGTGTACATGGTTTGATCCATTTTAATTTCCTGGATCCTGGAAAAATGATTACGTCCAACAGTTACTGTCAGCAAATCAACAATATGCACCAAAAATTACAAATTTTGAGTCAAGCTTTGGTAAACAGAAAAAATATTCAATAAAAAAGCGGCTGCGAAAAACGCCTTTCGAAATTTCATCGCCACTCTATTCCCAGACTTCTTCGTTCTGGAATAAACAAGTTACCATTAAGATTGCGGAATTGGTAATTATTTATGGTAATTATTTAGTTATGGTAATTATTTTGAATAAATATATCTTTTTCGCCTGTTTTATTGTAAATCCAAATGTTGATTAAAAATCGGACATTTCACACTTACTATCAAAAGCAAATTATCTGATGAAAATGTAAATTTTAAAGAAAATAAATTAAATATGCAAAAGAAATGAATTTTCCGTAACGAATAATATCAAAAATGACGAAGTAAGAATAATTTGACTCAGTAATGAAAATAAATCTGAGAATAATTCACAAAATGAAGGCAAAAGTAAATGTATTATTAGTGGAAAATTAATATTCAGATTATTTTCATAAAAAATAATTTATTAAATAAAAATTATATAGCCATAGTGCTACCTAATTTACAAGCAACTCACCTTTTAAATCAACTGTCATAAAAAAATATTTAACATATAAATATGTATATATACAATATAAATAATATATAAATATTTATATTACAGTTTACATCTAAGCTAAGCTCATATTGGCTCAATAAGTGTTTTATAATTACAGAAACATGTTTGCCTACACTCTCGACAGAGTGGAGTGGATGCATATTGAAAATTATTTTCTCTGAAATTTCTAAAAATATATATTATTTTATTCTTTAAATATAAATGTTAATCAGGCCAGTTCGATAAACAACAATTTCCATTAGTTTTTCTGCTCTTATAAAAAGATTAGTCTATTTATAGACGCAAAACCAATAGAAACTATTGTTGATATCAAAGAAATGAAAGTTATCACACATAAATGATTTATGTTAAGCAGTAACCGACCACTGAGTTTATTAAGGTTTCATTCTTTTTTCCAAAATACTATTTTTAGTTTTTATTTCTCACGTGCGAAGCATAGACTTAGTATTGTTAATATCAAAATAAATATACAATTATTATTACTATTATTATTATTAATTTTGTGTCACATTATAAGTTAACTAATAAAAATACCTCATTGAAAATAAAGTTATAAAAGTTAATATTTAATTTTTACGACAATATAATTTTATTTATTTATTTCTATTGATTATATTATTATTTGTTATTATAATATTTATTATTAATAAATAATAATTTTATTTTTCGGATCCTAATTTCACAAACAATTTTTTATTTATATTTAATTATTTATATTATAAAAAATTATGAAAACACATGTTCACTAAAGAAAAGTAACTTTGAAATATATGATCTGGTACCAGTCTTAAACTTTAATATAAATAATTAAACCGGAAGTTTGAGTCCTTTTACTAGGATCCTTTGGTCAAATAACCCTTGACATGTAAAAATAACCGAATCTCATACTAATATGAATAAAGTGAAGATGAACCAAAAAATAATGATTTATAACAGAATTTTATTTGAGTCATTTACGGTTGGTGACATTTAGTTAAGGTTTTAATAAAATCATAATTACCTATAAAATACTCTAAAAATCTCAAACAATTCCCCTTATTTTTGATCCAGACATTTTTGGAAAAAAGGAGGGATGTGAAATTATTTGAGTAGTTTTTTAAAAAAAGAAAAAGAAATAAAAACCGTTCATTCATCGCTCATTTTTAAATAATCAGTCTCGTCAGTCTTGAAACGTACGAATTATTATTTAAAACGAATTTATTTTCAGGATATCAATCCATAAAATTTTCATCAAACTGTGAATCGTGAGCAATCATTAAATCAGTGCAGTCATTCAGAAAACATTTTTTGAAACATCAACGTGTACCACAGTTATGCAATGTCGGAATAAAATTGGAAGAGTTACGAAGTTGATCAAATATACAAAACGATTTGATCAAATGTCAAAGAAATCGCCATTTTGAGATCTCAAGTTTTCTCGCGTTAGAAACATTTTGTTTCCTGATAATGAGAAATGAAACACTTTATTATAATCAATGACAGTCTTCTCAATGGTAAGATATATCTTTATTAATTTCCAAACCATTGTCGCACACGAAAAAATTATTGTGACCGTTTGGTAGTCACCCATAGGTCAAGTTCATCACAATTTTCTGAATTTTGGAGAGACCATTAATGTCAAGAGATATGTTGAAAAAATAGATGCAATACACGATAAGATTTGACAGCAAGAACCAGCGGTATATCTCACACCATATATGTTCATGGAGCAAACCGATTTTCAGTTTTTCAAGAAACTGAATATATTTATGCTTGGGAAGAGAGTCCGTAATTTTATACAGCTGGAATAAATATACCTATTTTCTATTGGCAGAAAAGTTATGATTTCAAATTATTATATTTTGATTAAAGTTTTGTTTGAGTTGTTGAATTTGTGTAATTGGCTTTTTAAGTAATTGCTAAAAATCATTCATTATTTTTGCACCGAGAAGTAAATTTTTCCATAAATTATTTTTTCTCAGACTTCATTTTTTATAATTTAAAGTCTCAAAGATTGCCAGGACTCCTCTAAATATTGAAGGAGAATATTTAAAAAGAGAACGTTGAAGACATCATTAATAGATTTAATCACCAAAATTAAAACAACTTGTTGGAAGACAAAATAGAAGGAATCAGTTTTAGCTTACTCAGACTTATGTTAGGGCTTAGTGGCTCATACATTCTTGAAACTCGGATTTTATTAATATTCAAAACAACTTTAAAGAAACTTTAGTTTTGCAAAAAAAGGTGCAACCATGGTAACACATAAAATTATAAATTCCTATTTCATTTTAATTATATTATTTATTTATTATAATTTTTTATTATTAAAAACAAAAGCATTTTCATAATATTATTAAACATCTTGAATTTCTTATAAGATATGATCTTAAGTATGTCATAAGGATCAATCTTCAAACAAAATTCATTCTGGATGATAAACCTCAACATAAAAAACCTTATGTTTACTTAATAAACGGAAACGATCTATTCTGGATGTCCTCAGCTACTCGAAGTAGGTTTCTCAGAGTCAAAACAATTCTTAAAATAATTTTTCAGACAGAATACTTTATTAAAATTAGAAATATGGTACACGTATAAATGTGAATATTTCTAATTGTCGAATTAAATAAATAAAAGGGGATTAGTTGTGCATTATTATTTTTATAAATCTTTTTTTCCACTCTCATCTTCATTAAAATTCAACTCTCATTTCGCAAAATTAGCTCAACTGACACAATGAAAGACTAATTAATTTTAAAATGGAATTTAAGACTTATTGATATATTTTTTAATTTTTACACTATTTTAAATATTATTTCTTTTAAATCTTTAAAGATTTTTTTATATATTTATTTGATTTTAAATATGATTTCTCAACAGTATAAATCTAATTAGATCAAGGGGTCGAAAATTATTAATGTCACTTTGAAAAGTTTTGAATAGTAATGTTTTATTATTACTTTAATTTTTATGCGAATATTGGACAATTAACGTTATTATTGATTAACTTTGAAAAAATCGAATGTAATAAAATAATTCCCACAAAAATTAATAAAAATGTGTTGAACAATCATAATATATAATATATTATATATACAATCTGATACATTAAATTATCCAGTAAAAAAATTACATTTATATTATATGTATCTAATATTTGTATACAAAAAAACAATATATTGTTAATATTTGGTATATGCTCCAGCTGCATCGATTATTGTGGAAAGCCTTCATTCCATAGAATCTACAAGGCTGTACCGGTAATTCTCTTCTCCGATGATACTTGTCCACAAATCCTGACACTTGCTGAAAAGGGCGTCAGATATAGTTGACTTTATGAGCATATGATTAAGCTTGTGTTTCATGCACCCTCACATATTTTTGATGGGGTTAGCATCGGGACTGATTGCTGGACATGGCAGAAGAGGTAAGTCATGATCATGACGTAGCTCAGCGGTCAGAGCAGTCCATGCGCATGTGATGGGTCCCGGTTCGAATCCCGGTATTTCTGAATAATTTCCAACTAACATATATATGGAGCTTTCAAAATAATTAATTAAATAAATACTTGTCAAAATGAAAATGTAAGATAAGAAAATTAAAATTTTCTTTAATTTGTTGATTATTTGTAATTAAATTAATTTGATTTGATATTAGAATATATGAATTTTTTTTAATTTCAACTAATGAATAAAAAAATAATGAAAAGACTTATTCGATGATTGGCCTTCATTGGCCGTTCTTTTAAAACTTAAAAATCATTTAATTGTTGACAAAATGTCTCATACAAAACTAAAAAATGCTTATTTCTACAGTCTTTTTTCTCGACGAATGTCGAAAAACCTTTAGATTTGATCACTAATATTTTTCCAAGTTTTGCGAAGTCTTGACAAAGGTCTCAAATTGGTCGACTTTGACTGTTGTCTAAAATTTTCTTGTAACCTTTAATAGGTTTTATTTTGTTATAGTTTTGTTATGTTAAGTGAAACCTTTTAAACAGAATACTTTAAATATTTAATTGGAAATTTATTGTATAAAAATATATTCTATAAATTTTCAAAAATTGTTCCATTTTTAATTTAATCCATAAAATCTTATCAATTTTATAATTAAATTTTATTAAAATATAATAATATTGATAGGATTCAAAATGGAAACAGACATTTTTTGTTGAAATTTGGTAGCAACGATGTTTTTAAATTTACATTGTATTAACCTAGAATTAAATAAAAAGGAAAATTATTTTATTAAAAGTTAATTATATAAAATAATATAAAATAAAATTATAAATTAATAAAGACAACGCTTTACTAAAAATTCATATTTGGTCACACGTTCTTTGTGACAGTCACGTGTGTCTTTGTTATATTACAGACTGACATGAAAACTGGTGATTCAGACAAGGCAATAGTTACTGTGTCTTTTTGTCTGAATCAAAATTGTGATAAAGCAGACTTTGTCTGATCTAACGACTCAATAGAATTGGGATGAAAACTAAGTATAAAAACTACTTGTTACCAGACCAATTCTCCATTTATATTCTATCACAAAAATCTGTCGAAAAAATAGTAGTAAATCGGGGACATCAATAATCTTTGCAAATGCACTGCAGTTAATTAATTATTAATTAATCATCTTATTTCTGGATTTACACGACAATCTCGTCGCAAAAGTAAAACTGTAAATAGTCTGCTCATACTTTTCCGTAATCTTTTCATACAGGCTTCTAGTCTAGTTTAGGACTCAAGACTATTTTTCTTCTGAAGAATTTGCTAATAAGGGTTATCTCTGATTATTTATTTTTTAACATTTTATTTGTTATTCTCGTTAAATATTATTATATTTTTTATCCAGACTTTGAGCTGAGAGGAATCTAACAATATTATAATTGTAATATAATTATTTTTTTCTATAATTTCATTTCATGTATGTCGATTACCACAATATGTACTGAAAAATGAACATTTAAAAGAATCAATAATGTTATTCTTAAGAGTCAATGACATTATTCTATTATTGTTATTATCAATTGAGAAATAAAAAAGACTAGATGCTCTCAAGCTAAATATGTATTTTTACTGAAAATTGTTTGAACAAACTTATTTTGGAAAATGCTTGACTTTCAAAAATAAAAGTAACGAATTTCTTGCACATAAAATTCCGGTCTCTAGTGATAAGTCATGCGAAGAATGATTTAGACTCTCCAAAATGACTGATTACAGAATTCATGACAAACATCACTCAAATTACTGGCTAATATTTCTTTCCCCTTATCTCCCTTCTTAAACCCCTTTGAAAATTTCTCCTATTAATGGAAGAATGTAATTTGTGCTAGTCGACCAAACAACGAACCGGAATTGCCACATCGAGTTGCCACCAAATAACAAATGAGGACTGTATTCGGAAATTTGTTTCCATTCCTTCCAAAATACCTTGAAATTATCTATGGTTGATGTGACTATAAGGTTGGTAGAAATATCCTGTATTGCTTGCTTCTAGCTTCAATAAACAAATCAGTGGTGTATTTAAAAAATAACCTGTCAAACCCTGTATTTTTTTCATTTAATTTTCCCTTTTATTATTTTAATTTGAAAATCCCAACAGTATTTAACCCTTAGACTATTATATATAAATTTATATACTTATATAATATCTGTTACTTGAAAATTTTAATCATTATAATGATTTATTTAACAATTGTCAATAATGAGAAAATAAAATAAAAATCGGATTTTTTCAACTCCATTCTTCTTGAAAATCACTTCTAATTATGTTACATTTAACAGAACAAACAAAACTAACCTCAATCATGCTATGTCGTATTTCTTCGAACGTCTGTTGGATTTGTCCAATTCCATATTTGGGAAACACGAGACTGGATTTTTCGTTCAACAGTCTCTCGGCTTCTTTTCGGATTTTCTTTTTCCGTTGAATAAAACAATACAAAATTGCCAGGAAAATTCCAATAGTAAAAGCAACCGTTGCTACAATAATCAAAATGAGCTTCCACGAACCAGCGAGAATCATAACAAACACAAAAAATAATTGTTTAGCTGAAACGAGAATCAATTGATATATTTCTTTTTTTATTTATTATTATTATTTGGAAAATTCATCAGTGAATAAAGTAGAAATCTTATTTGTTTCTGTCGGAGAATTATTTTTGATAAGAAAGTATCAGAATGCTTCTGTGCAGATGCTATCGTAAATGCGTTAGAATAGGATAAAAATATGATGGCATGTCTATTTTGAGAAATTATTGAATTGTTAATTTTATGATTAGTATTATGATTATTATTATGACTATTATTATGATTATTATTATGATTATTATTATGA
>JBBMKC010039671.1:0-18132 GCA_037834085.1 Bipalium vagum | reverse complement strand
ATTTTTATAAATAATAATCTTAATTAATAAAATCACATTCGGTCAGAATTGTTATCACTCATTTGTAATAATAAATTTTAATTCGATCTCAATAAAAGTATTAAACCTAATTCGTTTTCTCAGTTTATTTAATTAACCGAACACGTCCTTAAGCAACCTTCAACCGTTGAGACCTAAGCTAAACTCAAGCTCCGTATATTAACAGCACTTTAACCACCCTCTTAGGATCTTAACATAGATACTTTCGTTTAGCTAGTTTTGTCTCATCGATTTCAATGATGATATCTTTTCCTCCAATAAGATCATAATAATTTTTTGAAATCATAAATGTTCTCTAAACTGGAATTGGTGATTTTCACTGTTGAAGTGGTTGCGACTCTACTTATCCATAAATATGCAATAAATAGCCTATTAAAGTATTTAATTCTATGTCCATTAAAAATGGAAATATTTTTATTGATATAGATTGCTTCATATAATTTGCTGATGTAAATTTCTAAGACATTGAATAGGTATTTTTAAGAACACCAGAAAAAATAAAGATAAAATTATGAATCTATTAAGTCAAGTAACAGAATAGTCGTTATTTTGATGGTATTAGCAAAGATAAAGAGAATAATAACACCACACATAAGAGAATTTGGAGTTCAAAGAGTGGAAATCAAATCAATGACACGGAGGTACATGAGATACATGCGAATTAAGGGGATTGATCAACGAGTGATATATAAATTAAAATAAGGTAATACAGAAAATTTTAGACTTTAAACATGAAATTTATGGTGACAATAATGGTCCTTAACTGCCTAGGAAATAGTTTACGGAATTTATTTATTAAATATAATTCATTATGTAAAGATATATTTAATCATTCACAAAAGTTGTTTGAAGTCTAACCTTTCTTTCAAATTTTTCAATTAGCATATATCTTATTTTTATTGTTGAGTTTTATATACATGTATTGATGATGAATTCTTTTAAAATAACTAATATCTGTAAAAATAAATTTCTTTATAAATTTAAGATTTTATAAGGAAAAATAGATAGTTCAATTTTCAGTAATTAGAAAGAGATTATTTTTGATAATATTTAGTGAAAGTCTTTGTTTATATTTAGTCAATTAATCAATGATTTTTCTTTAGTTTTAATTTATCAGATATATATTTACTATCATTTGAAGATTTTAGTTATCAACAATGACAAAATCCAATAGTGAAAATGTATGTTTAATTTTATTTAATCATGATTATCTGTTATATAATTAAGTTCTATTTAGTTAAGTTTTAATGTCAGCTTTATTTAAAATGTACATCAGTTAAGCTGGTAATAATTTCAGTTTTAAAAATATTTAGAGCGAATCGAATCATAGCTTTCTACGAGCTGCTAGAGCAGGAAATTTAGCAAAAATAATTGACTTTCTGGAAACCGGGACCGATATAAATACGTGCAATGATGTAAGCTAAATTATTTTCCTTAATCTATTTTTTATCTATGGTTGTTATTAACAATTATTAATTTATAACATTTTGACATTAATCTACTATCATATATTTTACCTTCCAATACGTTAAGAATTATTTTTGTTTTTTATAGTAAATGTTTAATTGTTAAGATTGTAACATTTTTGTGTTCTTGAACTCTTACAGAAAACTAAAAACAATTTTTCTGTTGATAATTTCGTTTAAATCTTTCAGAATGATGTTTTATTAGAATTAATGTTTCCAGTATTTCATAACTTTAATTTAGTGAATTTTGTTCAATATTTCCCAGAGACTAACTGAAAATATCAATATTTTTCTCTTCTGAGTAATTCATTGCGCTTCGTCCTTATAAATGCATGTCTTCTATTGCACAATGTTCCTAGTCTGTTCCAAGTGAAAATATTTCCATACGTCTACATTTACCATTTGCTTTCCTGGTATATAAATCTAACAGACAATGTGCATGTTTTTATTAATCAAAATAATGGAAAATCAAGTGTAAATTAATATTTTCAATTTGTTATTTACATATCATTTCAAATCCTCTTTAATAAATAAAGCTTTTATGGTGTCTGTCAATAATTTTTAAAGAACTGCTGAAATCAAAAATATTATCTTGTAATAAATAATAATTTTCTATAAAAAGAAACATTTCAACATTGATTTATCAACATTATCGATTTTTATTATTTTTAGATTGGTCTCAGTGCCTTGCATTTAGCAGCTAAAGAGGGCCATGTTGATGTTGTTAAGGAACTAATTAAACGTGAACCACGCATTGATGCAACAACAAAGAAAGGAAATTCAGCATTGCACATTGCCAGTTTGGCTGGAAAATTTGAAATCGTTAAGCTTCTTGTGGAAAAAAATGCAAATGTTAATCTTCAATCTACGGTTAGTATTGTTTTAGATTTTTAAATTGATTTTTGTAATTAACTGGTTTACAAAAGATTTTTTATTGATTTTCTGAAACCTGGATAATTTTTTTAAAATTTCACTTTATCGTGTTTTATAGAATGGATTTACACCTCTCTATATGGCAGCTCAAGAAAATCATTTTGATGTTGTAACGTTCTTAATCAATAATGGAGCTGATCCAACTATAACAACCGAGGTAATTTAAATAAATTTATTAGGCAAACAATAATCAATATAGTTTTTATATAATTTTTCTATGGATTTAGATTTTTATTTCGAAATAATTTGTAATACAAATATCTTTGGAGGATTAATATTTGTAATTTTATCGCATAAAGACATACGTGCTCAAGAGTTTTTGTCAACATTAATAGAGTAAATATATAGAATAATATAAAAAATGATATTTTGTCATATAACTGGAGAACATTTTGATTGGTTATTATAAAAATATCTTGTTTTCTTTTTTTTAATCTTAGGTCTAGAATTAGTATTGGAAAGGAAACTGTATTTAGGTTGTCTTTATCATAATTTTATTGTGGCCTTTGAAAATCTCTTTTCAATTGATTAATTTTGTAGCTTTTTTATTGCACCTGTGCAACTATACTTTGTTACTATTGATCAATTTTATTTCTTTTTCAATAATTTAGCAAGATTTGCTACTTGAAATATATCTTTTTTAAAATATTGAATTACAGTTGAAATATAAATTATCTAGTTAGCATTTCAAGTATATTTGTGAAATTTTTAAGTTTTACCACGGTTTGATAGAAGTTGACGAACTACAAATAAGTCAAGTTTTTATCAACATAATTATACATGTCTAAAATACCAATGTTATCCAACATTATTTTTTATTGGTCACAATATTATTAATAGATGATAAATGGTTACTGGAAAATTTATTTAAAAGATTTTATGGTCTGATAAGTTTGGAAATAGATAAAAAGAGAATAATTTATCGTTAATTTGGAAAATCGCTTTTAATGTTTTTGAAACAGTCATTATTAACTTGATACAAAGAAAGACAATAATTATTAAAAGTATGTGGTACTTTCAAGAAATGAATTTTAGAAAATCTATATCAAGTGAAAATGTCAACAATCTAGGCAAATATTAGAATTTTTTCTGAAATCCAGTTATCCTTGTTAATCAGATGTTTAAATTTTGAGTATATTGGTCAAAAATTTTTCCTTATAATATTTTAAACATAAAGATTTATTAGCTAGAACTTTATTCAAATATGTTATCAATTTTCCGTTTGTATTTTGATTCAGTTTATTCTATCTTAAAAGATTTGTATAAAGTTATTTGATTAAAAATACATCAGTTAAAAAGAAAAAGCAAGTCTATGTCACGCTCTCCGTGATATATATATATATATATAATGAAATAGTTTTCGTTTCTCCGTACATACACAATCATAAATTCTTATAAAATTTGTTAAATCAATGTAAATCACTGGCAAGAAACGAAATTTATAACAAATTAAAATTCAATATTTTGAACATAGATTTGAGAACAGTAAAAAAAATCGATTTAAAATTCTTTAAGAGAAGTTATTATTAATTATTGTTAAATAAAATTCACATCGGTTTAATATTGAATAACTTGAAACTCATTCATCTAAGTCGTTAACTTTTCGTTAAACAAGAAATAATCTAATATTAATTTTTATAGTTAATGCTTGTCTAGTTTTCAGATACGTATATTTTTAATTATTCAATTATATTTTCAAAATATTATTTTTTGTACTGTGTTCAGTATTGAATTTTATTGTGCTTATACTTACGTTATGATTTTTCTAATAGACTTGCACTCAATTAAAATCAATAATTTTATGAACAATTTTTTATTTGGTGTCGCTTTGAAGTTGTGTATTAGTTAGATGTGGAATTATTGATTTTATTGTCTTCAACCTTTATTTTTATCATATAATTAAATTTGCTGGTTGTTTGATGTCATTTTTATTGAACATTTTTAATCACCTTTATAAAAATAAATACTAATATTAATCATCATATATCAATTTACCTACATGATTTTTTTTTAGTAATTTTAAATATAATTCAAAGTGAGACACTTAAACATATTACTAAAAAGATGATTTTGTGATCATTAAAAGTGACAAAAGTCCATTTACGTATTAAATAATCGACTAGATTTTTAAAGAATTAAAAATAATTATTTAATTTTTAAAACATAACTCCTTTAATGTATAAGATTGATATTTCGTATTTAATTAATTATATACTATTAGAAAAATAATATTATTAGTAATTATCTTTAGATAAAAAATAAATGCTCTTTCTCACTAAAAAATCGATATTAAATTACAATACTTTATTATATTATAAGAAATATTCTTTCATTTGTATATTTACTAAATTTTAAATCAGGATGGATTTACGCCATTGGCTGTTGCTCTACAACAAGGACATCAACGGGTTGTGGCCTTATTATTAGAAAACGATAATCATAGTAAACAGCGACTTCCAGCATTACATATAGCAGTAAAGAAAAACGACGTTAACGCAGTAAACCTTCTTTTGAACAGTACTGAAGTAGATGTTAACCAACAGTCATCAGTAAGATTTTTGTGAAGTTTCTAAATATAAAAATCAATTTATTCAGAGTGGTTTTACACCGCTCCATATTGCGGCTCATTATGGAAATGAGAGATCTGCTCAATTATTGATTGAACATAAAGCAGATGTAAATTTTCAGGCAAAGGTCAGTGCTACTTTTCAACGTTTATAACAATAAAAACTTTATTCTTTTCAGAACAACATTACTCCATTACATGTTGCAGCAAAATGGGGACGATCAGGTATGGCTCAGTTGCTTGTTGAATCCGGAGCATTGGTATCATGTCGAACACGTGATGGATTGACTCCTCTTCATTGTTCTGCCAGATCTGGTCATGCTCAGCTATGTGAAAAACTAATTGATAATGGAGCGGATGTCATGGCTAAAACCAGGGTGAATTTAGAAATATTGATTATATATATGAAAATGAGTATATTTTTAGTCATTTTTTAAACATTGAGTATAAACATATTGGATTTTGTAATGAATGACCAATGGTAGCATAATTGACAACGATGTTCGTGGAAAGAAATTGTAGTTTTTGACCTTAAATTTTAAACTAATTAAAAATACTTTTTTTTGGAACCAATCTAATATAAAAATAATAAATAATTGAACGAGGTGGATTAGTAATAATGATATTCTTATTTTGATAATTAAAATGTCCACTATGTGTTGTCCTAAATAAATAAAAAGTAATCACTATTGGGAGACATTTATTCGAAAACTTTACAAGATTTCTTTTTTGGATTTATCAATCATTTTTTAGAAATCTTTGATTTTCATATATATTGATTTTTTTTATAGAATGGATTGACATCATTGCACATGGCTGCTCAAGGGGATTATGAGGATACTGCCCGTATATTACTCCTAAAGCGAGCCAATATCAACGAAACGACAACGGTACCAGATTAATTATTCAATGTATTATTAATGAAAAAATAATTTTCATTTAAACAGGATTTTCTTACACCATTGCATGTAACAGCCCATTATGGAAATGAGAAGGTTGCCAGAATTTTATTGGATAGGCGGTGTGATCCAAATGCTAGAGCTCTGGTATCTATTGTGTTTTTATTATATTTTAGTGTCAAAAAAAATCTTTTGATCATGATTTTAATTATTTAGAATGGTTTCACTCCACTGCATATTGCTTGCAAGAAATACAAAATTAAAATTGTTGAATTATTGTTAAAATATGGCGCTTCCATTGAAGCAACGACAGAGGTAATCTAATTTATTTATTTTAATGTGATTAATGAGTTGAATATTATGGCAATATAAATTAGTTATTATTATTATTAGTTCTTGGAAAATAATATTAATAAATTGATTTTCATACTATATTTCAAACAAAAAAATCGTATCGCTCAAAATTTCTTAAGGAAATGGTTATGAAAACATGATCTATCACAAAAATCGTTTATCTAGTAAATATATGATGGCCATACAAAGACAATTTTTCATATACATGTTTTTTAAAATAATCTATTCAATTTAAGAAAGACAGAAAGCACAAAAAATAAATATAACAAAGAAAAAATTTTGACTAATTATATTTCAAACTTGGTCAAGACAAAAACAATGTCTGAATTGTTAAAAATTGGTTGTGATAAAGCACCATTGAAAACTACAATTTATTGATTAATTGATGAGCTCAAATGTGATATCTTTTTATCATCGATTTTTTATTGGTGAAAATGTTATCATTCGCAGAAATATTTTAGGAGATCGTCGAACTACATACAATGAAATTCACACTAAATTGTGTGTTCCCGAGCCTTAATGAATTCCATTATACATGGCCGTTTAAGTAAAATTTGTGAATACTTCATAGCGTAAGATTTAATAAAAAATACGATTTCTGTAACCTCAGTACTCAAAAAGGTCATAAAAAATATCTATGACCTTATCAATATTGATAAAGTATTTAATTATTTGGATCTGTGAAATGATTAATGTGAAATTATTATAAAAAATTGTTTTTTTTAGTAGCAAAATTTGGTCATGTTGTAATTCATATATTTTAAAAGAATAGTTTAATAGAATTCTCATGAAAAAGTAACTCATGAAAAATCAATCAACTATTTGACATATTCTTTTAATATTCCTGATTTGACATCTAATTACTTTATATTTCCTGTCACCAAAAATAATTTTTGGAATTTCTGTTTATTTTTACCTTTTAATGTAGAGGATTTCAAATAGCCTTTGTAACATTAAGAATTTAGATTTTGATACTCTTCAATGATTTTTGGAATACCTTGACAGTGAATATATTAAAATTCAATGGAGTTTATTCTTTTTTATTTTATGCAAAAATTTTCGATTTTTCATCATTTAAGAATAAACATTGATAGTTTGTAATTAATTTTTACATATAAATTGAGATCATTCTAAATATACTTAATTGCCAAAATTATGTATTTTCTTTTATATTAATGTGTCGAAAAAAATTTTTAAAAATCCTTGTTCAACTAATAAAGTAAAAAGAATGCATTTCTTGAATCAAGAATTTGTATAAATTTTAAAACTTATTACTATTACAATTGGAATCTTAAATAATAAATGGTTTTGGTTATTTCTACTCTCAGACCACCAGAAATATATTAATATTGAAAATATGAGTAAAACAAAAATTAGAAAATTCAGTTTATGGATATAAAGTCTAATGAAATTTAGTTTTTTTTTCATTCAAAATAGTTAATTTATTATGGATTTTCCTAACTTTTATTTAATATTTAGTTAAGTAAGAAATTTGTAGATTATTTAAAATATTTTACTTGTTTTATGGACAAATGTCCTAATAAAAATTTTCGGATAATAAAATGTAAAATAATTAATAAAAACTCTTTTAATACAAAAAATATCAGATTTCAGATAGCTGATGCTATTACTTTGCATTTCTTTATTCTATGGGTTCTATTGTTTTAATAGAAGACATCTCGGATAACTGTTTCCTGATGTAAGCACATACATACCAATACAGTAGTTATAATGGACTCTTCACTATCTTTGACATTGTTTCTAGTCTTTGTAGCCACAGGATACAAAATAAAATTATATTTATGAAATGTCATTTTATTTGGATCTGTTTTAATTTATTATAAGAATGCTTTTTTATAGGATGGCCTTCTCATTAGAAAGTTATTTCTAAGAAAACTGAAAATTTGACTTTCGATTTCATTTTATAATTTTCTAAAATTAATTTTGATTTTAGTTTCTTGTTATATTTTCTTATTAAGTCTGTTGACAAGAATTATAATCAATTCATTTAACTTTAAGTCATTGAATCATAATGAACCAATATTCAGTATTTATTGTATATTTATGTACATATATTTTTTTAATATTTAAATATTGTTGAAGTGTTTTAATTATAACAATCTCATTGATTTCCTGTTATTAATAATAGATAATATAATATTGTTACTTTTGATACGTGAATTTAATAATAATTCAGTGTTTAAATATTTTTTTCAGAATTTTAATATTAATAATACAAACTGTGTAATAATAAAAATATTGTTATTGATACATTGTATATTCAAGTAATAGAAGTACAGATATTCAATTTTGCAATTTTTTTTAATTTTTATTTTTTTCTAAATTTTATTTTTAAAGTTTCTATAATGTCGTATATTTTTTATTTATTAAATCTAAAAGTTTAGTTTTGATGAGAGCTTAGCTTCTGTTAAGATAATTATTCAATGTGGGTATTTTTAATTATTGGTACAGAAAACTTAATTTTAGTTTTTTTGTCTAAATAATATTCATCAATATTATAATGAAGTATTGTATATAATAATATTAATTTAATAATGTTTCTTTCATTACAATAAATGTTTATTTTATATATTATTTGTTAAATATTCGTCTACTTTACATTAATTAAATAATTATTTGTTGATTCGATTTACACTCATGTGTCAACTAAAATCCATTATTGATAAATATTTAGTTTTGAAAAATTGCATATTTTTATAAAATAAATGATTGTGTTTCTAATTCAACTGGGAAAATGTCATCGTTTTTTCATTAATGCATTTACAAATTATACTGTTGATTTATGAAAAAGTGATGAAATTTAATATTTCGAAATGAATTTTTATTTTATTTCAAATAAAACTTCTAAAAAATATTTGAAAATTGTCTGATTTATTGTTCTTAATTAGTATAATATAATGGATTTTTCATTTCAGACCGGCTTGACGCCATTGCACGTATCGGCTTTTATTGGATCTAAAGAAGCGGTAAACATGCTTTTGCAAAAAGGAGCAAATATTGAGCAAGGAACAATGAGAGGTGAAACTGCTTTACATTTAGCAACGAGAAATAATCAAACAGAAACTGTGAAACTTTTATTGAAAAGTGGAGCTCTACCAAACGCTAAAGCACGAGTAATTTTGATTACATATTACTTATATTTTCATCATCGGATAAAAGAAAATTTGCGAAAATATAAATGAAATATATCAAATTGGTCCAGCTTTTTAACTTGATTACTTTATGTTAAAAAAATAAAATTCATGTTACTTTTCTTATAAATTGAGGATAAGAACATTTTGTGTAATTTTTAAGTCCTCTTATAAACAGAAACAGGATTTATTTTAGTTAAAATAATTTTGTTACTTCTTTGGATGTTAAAATCTCATTAATATATTGGTAAATTAAAATTTCTCATGGAATTCTTGTAAATATATATATGATGAACTTGTGTATTTTCACTAATGTTCGTTAAAATATTTTTGAATATACTATATAAAATAATAATTATTAAAACAATATTTTGATAAAAGACTTGTTATCTTCATTGTATTTTCTATTATATTTTAAAAATTTTGTTAAAGTCAAATATAATTATAATCAATAGTTATATTTTTGAATTGTATTGATTTATATGTTTAATCAATTTATGTATAAAACTGTCTACCTAAAAAACGATTTCATGAAATTAGAGAAAATTTAAAAATTCAGAAAACTATTATTTTATTATATATAAATATATTAAAAATCAGGGCCTTAATTTCTAGAAGATATTAAATGAAGCTTGTTTTTATCATTTACATAAATTATTGATCAATTAAATTTATTTATAAATAAATTTTCATTTTTATTTGAAATACAAATTATTATTTTCTCAAAATATATGCGAGTGTAATTGTGTATCTATTTATTATAATGCTAATGAGCAATAATAATTGTTAATTTAAAATGACAAATAAATATAACATTAAAATATGATCACATACATTTAATCCATATTTTATTTTAACTATTTTCTGCTTACATAATAATTATGTGTCGTAAAATGATTTTGGGATAAAGATATTACCTCATTGGGTGTCGCGATTATATAATTACAGATATGCCGAGTGTTTAGTCTGATTTATCACATATATCTTAATAATCCTTTTTGTGTTATTTACTAATCTAAAACAATCTTTAAGTTTCTCATCTATTCTGTAGAATGTAAAAGTTCAACCAAACACATCGGAGACTCTAAAAATAATATTGTTTATTATTATATTTTGATTAATAAATTCCATAAAAACATGTTTTTGAAATTCAAGTGATGCAATAAACCAATTTGACATTTATTTAATTGAGAGATACGTGCAACAGATATATGACTATTGATTTTCTGGTTTGGTTCTGCTTGTTGCATTTGAATTTTTCTTGTTACTGAATATTACCAATTTTCACATTTTATTTTAATAATTTTTCTTTATTTGCAACAAATTCACAAAATATTTACCTTTTTAGAACAAATATTAAATTGTTATGAACTATCTGTAATTAGTATGTAATATTTTTAATTATTTCACATAACATGATAATATAATTTAATTAATGGAAGGCCATATTAACTTTGGTTTCGATATAATCTTTATAATATATAATAATATATAATCTTTATTTAACAAATTTTTTAGTACATTAAATTTATGAAATTCAGATTTCAATAATAAAATTTCAGTTTTAATATAATTTTTATATATTAGACATAAAATAGAAATACATTATTACATTTCTATATTAGTGAAAATTAGTCAAAAAATACCTGTTAGGTGATGGTTTTAATACTAATTTTGATCATTTTCTTCTTTTCATAAATACTATTATTGAATTATCATAAATCTTATATATTCATATCCTAAGATTTTGAAAAAAACACTTTGAATTATTAAAAACAGTATTCAAAAAAATTTGAAATTAATTTGTTTTAACATATCTATTAATATAGAATAAATATTTATTTAATAAGAAAGAATTTAGTAATCAGTTTTTAAATGAAATAAATTTTTTAACATAAAAAACAAAAAGCTCATTATTTTTAAACCAATAATGTAATGTAATTGGATATTTTTAATATTAAATTTCCTGCTAATTGTTGAGAGAAACAATTTTCTCATTAAAAAAATGAAAATACTTCATTTTCAAAACTAGAGTTTTCATAAATTAATTTATATAATTTCATGTTTTTGAGAAAAAAGGTAGATAATTTTTACATTTTCTAAATCCTGTGAAATCTTAAATTATCAAAAAAGGTTGAAATATTAAACTAAAACAATTTTATTCATTACATAAACTTTCAAAACATGCAAGTATAAGTCCTCAATGGTATTTCAGGAAAACCAAACGCCATTACATGTTGCTACAAAAATAGGCAATTTGGAACTGATTACATTGTTCTTACAAGTTGGGGCTGACCCGAATGTTGCAACACGAGATAATTATACGGCATTGCATGTAGCTGCCAAAGAAGGTCGAAATGAAGCAATCAGCTTATTGTTAGAAAATGGAGCCAAAATAGAAGCAGAAACAAAGGTAAATATTGTTACGGCATTTGAAAGTATTTATTATTTTTTTTGTTTTTAGAGAGGATTTACGCCTTTGCACATTGCTGCAAAGTATGACAAGGTTGGTGCAGCTAAGTCACTATTAAAAAATAATGCTAATCCGAATGCTACTGGGAAAAATGGACTGACTCCTTTACATGTGGCAACTCATTATAATCATGAAAAGGTAGCCAAATTACTTTTGGAAAATAAAGCAGATCCAAAATGCAAGGTAACTAAACCACTTTAAATAAGTAGAAATAATTTTTAAAACATAATCAACAAAATTTTTAATGAAAATTTCAACGATTATTATTATAGTTATTAAAAATGTTTTTTATTATTTATGAATATCGGTCTTGAATTATAATAAAGAAATTTAAGTGCATATTTCATTTTTATGATTTATTGTTAACCAAAAAACACCGTTACTATGACAAAATTATAAATAAACTCGGGGTTTACTAAATTTAAGCGAGAGAAACCTTAATTATTTAGAATTTCGATTTTGAAATTTTTTATAAAATAAAGTTTCTTAAGTTTTTTAAAAATATTGACTTTGCTTCGATATTACCAATCAAATCAGAGATTAATTCTATTCAATAAGTTTAAGAAGAAATTTTGATAGAGATTGTTATCTTTTCACCTGATTAAAGTGAAAATATTCATTTATCACGTTTTATGGTTTTTTTACTGTGTAACTAATATATAATAAATAATAAAATAATAAATTTGTAACAGTAGTGTCAATAAATTGAAAAGTTTTTAGTAAATGAAAATTTATGAATATAAATAAAATATTATTTATATTTATTTATTCATGAATTTGATATTTTATTTGTGCTAATTACAATAAATCGATATTCTTTAAAATAGTGACTAACTTTTAAATTCCATAATGTTATTAGAACTCTGTTTATTATTGTTATATAGTTTCATAATATTTATAACAATTATCAACTCACGTTGTCTTCAATATTGAAAACTTCAAAAGTGCTTCAGATATGAGAATGAAAATATTAAAACCATATCAAAATAATATGATAGTCGTTGACAGTGGATGGATTAAATAAATGATATTTGTTGTCTTAGATTTATTGTGCATATCAATGTATACGTCGGCTTTGAATCACTTTCGTTTGTGTTATCAGACAAATCAATATTTTGATCATTATTATTCTTTGGAAATTCCCTGTTTACTTAATTTTTCCATGGTAAAGGATTGGAGTACATGAAATGTGAAATTAAGGAATGTGAAAATAATTTCAATTTGATTTTGTATATCATTTAAAAGAAATTTTTTTTTTATTATTTTGTTGTATTAAAACGTTCTTTTATCAGGTTTATGAAACGATAGGTTTCTTATTCAAAATTAAATCAATTTTTTAGTTTACATAATGTTATTATTATGGCAGGATTATTGAATTGTATGAAATATTTAGGCCAAAAACGGTTATACCCCGTTGCACATCGCTGCCAAAAAGAATAATCAAAATTTGGCAGCAATGCTCTTGGATGCCGATGCTGACAGTAATGCTGAATCACGAAACGGTTTCTCTCCGTTACAACTGGCGAGCCAAGAAGGCCACTCAGATATGGTTTCGTTATTATTGCAAAATAAAGCGAATGTCAATCACAAAGCTAAAGTAATATATATTTATAATTTTAAATTTTCATTTTTGCTTTTGGTCGTGTATTTTAATTGAAGTTAGTTATCAATTATATTTTTTCATCTGTATGAACATAAAATGATCATGGATTTTTAAAGCTTTTATATATTACAACCAAATTATAGGAAGCGATTAAATTGGTTTGATAATCATTATTTTTTGTTTAATTTTACGATGATTCTATGTGATCGATATCTGTTTATGATTAGTAATGTCAATAATCTCGGAACTAACAGAAAGTCAAACTAACTCACATCACAACTCAAATAACACACATGGCTTGAAACTTTAAAACGATCAGTTTTTAAATATTGATTCTTTTATTTTTAATATTAAAATATTAATCAATATTTTTTCTGCTAATAAAGAAAAAAAATATTCCTATGTAGTCATTTTCTCTATATATCATTTTCAATTTTTCCGTTTTTTTTTATAAATAAATGTTATATAATTCTTCTGATATTCTGAAATGAATTTTAATTATAATAATTAATAATTAATTATTAATAATTGTATAAAAAACAAACCGAATATAATAGTTTGAAAATATTGACACTGATAAAAATTAGTATTTTAAAATATACTATTCGTAGTCCGATATTGTTACAGCTTAACATATTCGAAATAAAATGAATTTTATTGCACTTTATTTATGAAAATGTCAAAATTATTATAAATTGTACAGTGTATTTAATAATATTTTTCTTAATTAAGATTCTGAATTCGGAGACCAATAGATGATAAGAGGTCTTTTCTTTATATTGAGGTTTCGATTTTAATTGGATTAATTAATTACAGATCAATTATCTGTAAAAAGAATTAAATGTTATGGAATATCAGATAAGAGTCTAAATTTATTTACAAAAATGTAATTTTTAATGAAATTTTAGATTGTATTTCTTTCTATAATATTTCATGTTAGATTAGTAAATATTTTAATTTACATAATGTAGTGTTGAAATACTTCGAAAAGTTTAGGTGCAAAATTATTAATAAAATCAATATTACTTGATCACATCAATTTACAATTTTTCTAAACGATAACATATAGCATAGGAAAATGATCATGAACAATTGAAAACATTAGTTTACCTTTAAAATACAGGTTCTATACAAATAATGTTTTGTGGAGTTCGGATTCAAATGGAACACCCTGTATAGATATATATTTTCATTAAAATTTTTATGCTAAAGGATTTTATAATGGTCAAAAAATATGGTAAAATAATTTTAAAAAATAAAATTCGATATTTACTTCAGAACGGATTGACTTCCATGCACCTGGCTGCTCAAGAAGATCGTGTTGGTGTTGCTAAAATTTTGGTAGCAGAAAAAGCCGATATATTACCAACAACTACTGCCGAGTATACTCCTTTACACACGGCTGCACATTTTGGACAAGTGAACATGGCAAAATATTTGATTAGTCTAATGACTCAAGAGGAAATAAATAGGAAAACTCAACTCGGATTTACTCCTTTACATTTGGCTGCTCAACAAGGTCACTTGCAATTGGTCAATCTGCTTCTTGAGAATAGTGCCAATCCCAATATTAAGAATAATGTATGAGTTTTGTTTGCAATAAGCTATAATGGACTTTTATTGTTAAATGTGAAATATTTATGGTTTTTATAGCAAGGATGGACTGCTGCTCACATTGCTCGAAAACAGCATTATTTGAATATTTTTGAAGTTTTACGAAAGGTCACTACGGAAGTTATAAGTTGGGAAATTGAAGAAGAAGAAACTGAAGAGATAATTATTTTGGAAAAACCGGAAAATATGGGAGAACATGCTGTGTCTGATAGTGAAGACGAAGGAGGTAAATTAATTCTGAACAGAAAACCATCCGATCATTTTTTTCTTTTCTTCTCTTCATTTCTTATGTTGTCCAATGATAAATGTTGTGCCTTTATATTTTTCTTATTTTTTCGATAGAAATTTCTCAAAAAGTGATTACTAGACCTGATATTGATATTGGATATGCTACGGAATCGATAGATAGAAAAAGTAAATTAATAAAAATTTTTAATGAGAAAATTACTTTTCAATCAACAGAAAAAAGTCAACTGACCATTCCAACTGACCAAGATTATCGACTTTCCACTTCAAATGATGACATTTGGAAAGAGCTGGAATATATGAAAGGTGTCCCAAGTTATAGACTTAACAAAAATTATTTTTAATCAATGGGTCATTATTTTCAGATAAACATTCTACAATGTCTTCTCAGTCCATTGATTCAAGAGGTACATTGACTTTTATTTGTTTTTCATTGATTTTATTATTATTATTTAAATTATTTTAAATCAGTAATAAGATTTTAAACTATGTATATATAATATATATATATATATATATATATATAGATATTTCGGAGATTACTGGATTTTCCGCAGATAGATCTCCTGTAAAACACCGTTCATTTAAATTACCAGGTTCATCACTTTTTAAAGTTTAAAATTCACTCGCTCAAATAATGCATTTCGTAAAACTGTTTTTGTGTATAAGTCTATTAATGCGACTGCTGCAATCAATATTTCTGTTACTGATGCTGCTCCTGCTAATATTTGAAAGTTGTCTAAATAACATTATTTTTCAAAATTAGGTATCACAAAACGTGATCAGCAGAGCATGGATCTTGATTCAAACATAATTATTGATATTGAATACAAATCAGGTATATAAATAAATAAACCTTTTCAATAAGCTAAAGATTTTGCATTTAAAAAAAATTTTTAAATATCAAGATGAAGAACGTGATCCTGATAATAATACTAATGATATATCTGAAATATCGACAGATATTCCGTCCATCAATATTCTTCATTTTAAAGATAAAGGTCTATTTGTTTTTTCTCTTAACTGATTTTAAAACTTAATGTGGCTAATGCTAAGAATTTCTTGAACTTTAAGTTTTATAATCGATATCTAATTTACAGAGTTCAAAAACCGAAATTCTAATTTCGATATCGATTGTACTATAATCACTGATAACGATTTTCCTACAGGTAAAATAAGTTTCTTTCAAGACCATTTTGGCCTTATTTTATCTTTTAATATTTGAAAATCGATTTTTTCACAATTAAGTTGATGATAGCATTGATGCTGACACTGACAATGCAGTGGATCACGCTGATATTTCAGAAGCTACGGCGGATATTTCTTCTATAAATAACGTCTCTTTACCTTGTAAGAATAACAATTTTGTTTTAGCTAGTTAATATTTACTTAGCTAATGTTAACATGATAATTTCTTGAATTACACAATTGAGATGATAGTTTTTTGCTGCTACGCATTAACATTTTATAGGAATATGAAACCAATTTAAAAATACATTAAATTTCTCACGAGTCTTTTCAATTCAAAAATAGCAAAAAATATAACCACTGAAACTTTGTTTAAATCAGATATATTGAATAGTTGACATCTAAAATATTTTTTGAAAAATCATTGTTTTATTATAATTCAATAATTAAAGTAAAATTATTTATTTGTTTGTCAATAAAAATAATATGATTGTTATTAGATTATTAACATTGTAGAAACATCATTGAAAATTTTTGGTAAATTTCAATTCTTTTTTCACTATTTCTAAAATCATTGTGTTAAAAATGCTAGTCTTTTTTAGTTTTCAACGTTTGAATTTAGGTTTTATCAATCTTTAGTAATTCAATTTATTATAATTAATATTAAACTAAATTTGGTAATCATTTGCTGCTGCGCTATTATTTTAAAATATAAATATAAAATAAAATATTTTTATCAGATGTCAGTAGTCAATATTCCAAAGATATAAATATAATTACCGATATTGAAATTCCTTCAGGTATATATAAATTTCAAATAAGCTTGCTAATGTAAATATTATATTAATATTAATATTATTTTTTAAATATTTCATTATAAGTACTTGAATTTTTTTTAATTAAAAAATATTTAACAATAAATCATAAAACAGATTCTGAAGCTGATAACGTTATAATGGATAACGCTGAAATTACAGACGTGACAATGGATAATACTTCTTTAAACATTTTCCGTTGGAGTTCTACAGGTTCTATTAAAGCTTCTCAAAAGCTAGATAATTTTTAGTTTTAACCTCACATTTTAAAATTTGCTGCTGCTAAAAATTCACAAAAAATCAATTCTGACTCTTTTCTATATAGATTTCCATGAACACAATTCGGATTTTGACTTAAATAAGATCACAGACATTGAGTATGAATCAGGTAAATAAGGTATTTTAGCTCACATCTAACTATTAATATTTTTATGTAATTTTTTTGTTCACCTTAAATTAAAGTTAAAGTGTTGTGTGCATCTCACTGTTTCTTTTCATTTCTACGAACCATTGCTTATTTTAGCTGCAGTGTGCATTAATTAATATATTTGACATATAATTCTCATAATTTCTACATTTTTTATATGAAAATAATACCTATTTATAAAACGTAATAGTATCCTATAAATAAAAAACGGGAATTTTGTAAAACTTTAATAGCTTTTATGTAATATACAAATATATATAATATAATAATATATATATATATAACGGGTGATGCATAAAAAAGTGCACAGAGTTTAAAGTACTTAAAAACATAAAGTTAAAAAGCTTATTCCAAATA
>JBBMKC010039670.1:0-28997 GCA_037834085.1 Bipalium vagum | reverse complement strand
CCGATCATTTCTTTGTGACGTAATTTTGGGTCTTCCGGATCGCGGCAAATTTTCGTTAGCGTTCGTTTCCAACCAGCATTTCCATGCACATTGCACTGCATACTGTGAGCGGTTTACCTTACGTGAAACTTCTGACTGTGACATACCAGCCTCTAACATGCCAATAATTCTTCCAGGTTCTTGCAGATGATTGCATGATGGCAGATTTCTACAGGTAGCTTAAGATTTATTAGTACTATAATTTTTTTAGTTATGTAATCGGTGGTTTTATATAAATTATCTATTATTTAAAAAAATTTTTTTCTAAAATTGGAAGTGTAATAAAACTGAGATTATATACGGAATTAGCAGTAAAAATTACATCTGGCCATATAGCTTTCATCTAAAAAAAATAGTGGTTTAATTATCGAATTTTTGTTTCAAAAAGGAAGTTCATTTTTGGTCATCGTTTTTCATTTGAATTAAAACATTAAGGTGTAATATTTTTACCGAATAAGAAATACAGTCAACACTGTATAATTTCACATTTTCCGTCCCGCGAAATTTAACTATTTGTGAAACGTGAATTTATAAAAATGGGATTTTATAGGGTGTAAAATGGATTCCAATTGTGATTCCAACAATTCTTAATTGTTTCCGAACTGATTTCGTCCCATGATTTTGTAATAAATCTAACAGCTGTAATTAAATCGATTTTTCCTCGTCCATTAATATTATCGTTTTCATCAATTTTTCTCACCAGTTCTTTAATAAAAAAGTATCTATACCTTACTTTGAAAGCAGCAATAATGCCTGCATCCAGAGGCTGGAGCTTCGAGGTTATATTGGGAATTTAAAAAATGTCCCAAAAGCTTTTTGTGAAATTATGCCGAGAGTGAAATTAACAGATGTGAAATTACACAGTGTTGACTGTATAATTCGTAAAAATGAACAGACATTATAAAAATACAAATTAATTTTAACAAATATAAATCAGTAGATCTTTATATTTTTGATAGTGATTTTAAAACTTTTATTTTTAAATCGATAAGTATAGTCTAATATTTTATTTTAAAAACCAGATATTATTGAAATTTCTCAACAAAATAAATTCAAATGGAAAGAAATACATTCCATATTGTGGCCAAAAGACGTAATATTATCGGGAAAAGTACAAATAGTGTGCTTGACCAATCTGTTACTGAAAGACTGTTGAAGACAATGATACATTATTAAAATAAGAAACTTCTAAAGTTATCATCATTTCGAGTTGATAGAAAAAGCCGTTAAGCAAGATTTAAGCCGTCATTTATATTCAAATTATCATATCATTAAGAAAAGAATATCATCATACGAATATAAAAACCACCTCACTATCTTCCACTATACAACTTGGTAGGTTTAGAATGAGAGAGAAGTTGAACAAGAAACATTTAGCTCAACTTGGATGAATATAAAATGTTATTAGAATATAATTTCTGGAGAACCCAGACTGAATACAAATTAGTGTGCTACAGACAATTGCTTGTTTTTTTGTGAAAATCCATAAGATTTATTGATCATTAAATGTCCTTGTTTATATAAAATAAATAATAATACTTAAGTTTTTACTTAATACTTTTTCAAAACATTATCAAATAATATTTTTCAAAGCCAATAAAGAATCAAACCCGTTTATGTCAGTTTGAATATTAAAAGATCCGGTTTTGTAATTTTTGTACATTTATTTGAAAAAAGTATTCTTCTTGTTATTTGTTTCCCAAATTATTGATTATGACACTGGTAAATAATAAAGACAATAAACAAGGATTTGTTTGTCAAAGACAGGAAAATGAAATGTCAGTCAATAAAACAAAATCTAAAAGAAAAGTTATACGACAGTTTTTCCTCTGTTCTAGTCCTTTAGAATTTAAGTTAATTTCTACTCGATACTTTTTTGCAATGTTTTCCTTAGTATATCTTTTATCAAACTTTAAACAGTAACTGACAAACCATTTTTATTTTCATTCCTATTTGACATTAATTTACATTCTATGTTCACATTAAATCTAATAATAATAAATCTAAATAAACCTACCGTCAGAACAGATATGATCAAATCATAATTGTTAATGTAGAAAGTCAATTTTTCTTTAAGATTCGGAAAATAATCCACCAGTCTAACTATCATAAGCTCGACTTCCACTTGTAATTTTAATAATCTATTGGCAACTTTTGCATCAATATTTGGGGATTTCATTCCACTGTCCACGGAACCAACAGTTGTTAGAGAATTTGTTGCAATTCCTGCTGTAGAACCTGGTGTGTCAATTTTACGTCTTAGAATAGTGTGAAGAGCAGCACAGAACTCAGAATATTGTCGAGTAACACTATAGGGTCTAAAATCAAACTGTGCGTGACTTGAATTGGATGGCCTAGAAGTAGCATGCTGACGTACAGATGTGATATGATTATCCATCAATTCAAACCACCGGGGCCAAAGAAGATTGAGAAGCAGACCCCAATAACTGAAATGCAACAGTTTTGATTGGCAAAGGAGTGATAAGTACAATTACTTGTCCAGAGCTGGTACACCGCGTTCAATACACAAATCTCTATACCACTGTACAATACGAATACAAATCAATAAACCAATTGTGTCATAACATGTTGTTATGGATGTTTCCATTTGTTTTTGGAAAATGTTGAGAGTTTTACCCATCACTTGATTGAAGAATTCTTGGCCAGTTTGAGGAGACAGTATAAAAAAGTCGCACAGAAACAGATATTCCCGACAGCAATTATCAAGAAGTGCATAATGTTGCGATCGGAACAATGTTTCAAAAGTAAACTGAAAGTGATGTAAATATATATGAAAATCAAAAGCAAAGAGATCAAAAATAAATTCAAAATTTATTAAATTACTAGTGTGACAAATATGAACTTCTGTGAGCGGTGATAACAGGTTTCACACTATAGTAACAGTAATAAAACAACCAAAAACCCAATCATCTCGCAATTTCAAGTACGGTTTAATTATACAGTGAAGCCTGTCAAACCTATAACTTGTTTAGAAGGAAATTTTGTGTTTACTGGAAATCCGAGTTTTTCTAAATCTCTTAAAGATAATTTACATAAAACATATTTCGAAGCCAGAAAAACCCTGATACCCGGTAGTGAAGCGATCAATATGGTTTGAAATGAACAGTAGGTTAGTGAAGATGCGAAAATGTTTAAATTCGACAAAACCAAAATAAATGATTACATTAAAAACAAGGAAATGATGATAATTAAGTGTCGATTAGAATTTGAATGAATAAGAAACAATTATGAAAAGCAGTTCATGAATTATTAAATGAAATTGTTTTTAATTGGTTTTGTGCTGCGACACCGAAAAACGAAGAAGTAAATGGTGTTATATTAAAAGAAAAAGCTATCTATTCGTTAATTATTGAATAGTCATTTTTCGAATCTGTTAGAAGCTGCTGATTTTGTAGGTATTGATAGTCATGTCTTTACAGAAAGTTACACTGTATATATTGAACATTTCATTCCTCTAGAAGAATTTACCATTAAAAAAGAAATTTCGTCTTTCAAAATGCTAAAGGCTTTACGCAACATTAAATGATAACTATTGTATGCTGGATAAATGGAAAAATGGCATCTTCAAATCTACTATGATTTGCCGAAAAAATCAGTAATAAAACGGCAAACAAAACTTCAGGGCTTCTTTGTTCATACATAAACATTTACTTCATTATTCTGATATCTTTATTTTTTTTAATAAAAAAGTCGAAAGTATTATGTAACTGTATATCCTGGAAATTTGTCTAAGGTGGAAAAATAATTTTTATGGTCTCTTTCCATTCCAGTTTTGACAGGTTTCACTGTATTAGTAACTTAGGCATGAAAGAGACAAATATCTCTCTAGTCACGAAATCTAATAAATAAATCTATCTATCTTGAGATTTCTTCTCTTTTTAAAAAAAAGAAATAAAAAGATAAGACATGTTATTAAAAATATAATTTTAATTATTTGAGTTTCATTCAATTTTAAATATTTTTCACTATATTTAGACAGACAAATATTCAGAGTACATAGAATAATACTTGGATATTAAAAAACATCAATTTACCCTGCTGATAGAAATCCTGGAAAAAATAATATCAAGATAATATTAATAAATTTTTAATAAGATTCATTTCTTTAGAAAGAGTAGGATAAATAATGTTCAGAAAACGAGAATTTTATGGTGATCATGCAAAATTTACTAATGCCTCATTTAAAGAAATTATTGATTGATTTTTTAAGTTTTTAGATCACAATAAGAAGTTTTAGATAATATTTATCATAATATTAATAATATAATAATTAGTAGTAGTAATAGTAGTATAATCTTATAAAAATAATTAGATACCGAAAAGAAATTTAAATATTTATTTCAATTCAGAATTTTGAATTTTATCAAAGATGGCCTAGATTTATGGTCAATATTCCTAAAGAATATTAAAATTGAAATATTAGAAGTATAAAATCTAATTTATTAATATTAAAACAAAATAAACATACAAAAAGTATTTCAAGCTTACAAATATATAAATGGATAAAAATAAGATAATCTTAAAACTCTTTATTATTGTTGGAATTCGATTTCTTGAAAAATTTGATTAATAATAATTCTAAATGATCAATAAAATTTTTTAAAAATATTTAAGATCAAAGAGAACATGCAGTAATTTTTTCAAAATTATAAATTTATTTCGGAACAAAATTTTTTTAAATAAATAAATTTATTTAATAAAATAATTAAAAATTACAATATATTTTCTTTCTACGTAATTTTACTCAAGATTTCAAATGACTTAGTGTTTTGGAATAACTTAATAAAATATTTCAAGGCTTAATCAAGTAAAAAATTAATAAATTCACTTAATTCAATCAAAATTTTCTGGCATAATTTTTTTTCCATAAACCAAAATGATATAATCAATTGAAATAAATAATATTTTAATTTACTAAAAATAATGAAAAGAGTTCCTAAAATTTGCGGACCAATAAAATCAAACTCATGAAATGGCAAACGATTCAAGCGAAGCACAAAATAAAGTTGAGAAAAGGTTTACCTTCGTAATAGCACCAATCTAAAATTATATTTACACCAACTTAATCACTTTCGAGTAGACTGAAAAAATAACTTTCCAATACCAAAAAGCTAATGAAATTAACAATAATGAAAAAAAATGCCAATTGATAAAAAAATTAAGTGACATTTTTAAGGGTATTATTGAAAATGATGTTTAATTATTTATTCGATAATCATCGTTTATATATCAACAGTTTTGACTATCGACTATTTAAAATGGCGCAAATTATACATGTATATAGACGAAAAAAATAAAAATTTAAATATTGTACAAAAGATACAAGCTATTTGTAATTAAAATAATAAGCCATGCATTAAAATCTATAATGATTTGGCTGAAATATACCATAAAAATCTGTATTAAAGAAATAGAACTTATTATTAGTATTATAATAATTTTTATTATTATTACTATTATCATTTAATTGTTTTTAAGATGAGAATAAACATTTTCAATCTTAAATTTAAAATACAAAATTATTTTTCTTTTAAAATTTAAAAAAAAATATTATTTATAATTAGGTAAAATTTAAATTGAATAATTATATTGATATAATGTTCGTTTTTTATATAAAATTGAATACAAATAATCAAATATTCTAAAACTAATAAAAAAAATAATAAAAAATCAATAAATCAATAAATTTCGAAATTACTTTTCCGTCGGATTTTTGATTTGCTATTACTGTGTGTGGAAGAATAATAGGAGCTTCAAGAGCACTAATAGACAGAATTGAATCCCGTTGGGCCAAAGAAAAAACAGTTGACTTATTTTTCAAATTCGATGACAATGATGACTGTAGAAATATCGATCCGCTTGGGTTATTGTTACGTCGAAAACTATTAAATTCCTCTTTTCCCAAAAAATCTTCTTTATCGACATTTCGATCAAACTGATATTACAAATGGAACATGTTAGTGTGAAAAATGATAATAATGAAAAAGTCATGACTTTTGCGGCAATACAATTTTTGAAATTAGATTTCAAAAATTGATCTTAAGTGATATAATATTATTTGATAATAATCAATGCGACCCATAGAAAGTTATATTTAAAGAATTTTGTGAATACAAAGAAAATTCCAGTGTTTATTTAATTATCAGGATTAAACGAACCCAATTTTCACTTCTCAATCAAAATCAAAAAACTACTATAATTTATCGAATAACTTAATTTAAAGTTTATAAAAATTAAAAATCAATAAAATAAAATCTGAATAATTTTATCTAATAAAAATTAAATAAAATTGAAAAAAATGTTATGATGGAGAAACCTTTTCAGAATGAAATTGAAAATTATAATATTAGATCTAATACATCAATAATAAATAATGAATTCTATAACTTTAGAAAATAATAATCAATCAAACTTTCAGTTTTTTGTCTTTCTTTGGATTAAAATTTAAATATTCATAAATAGTAGTGGAATCAATTTCCACTAAAATATAATATTGATTACTTTATGAGTCTACAACTGTAAAAATATTGTTCTGTACACAAAAATATTGCATATAGAAAAAAAGACAAAATATTTTAAAACATGTGTTTCAACTCATATTTTGTAATTTTATTTTTGATTAATAATTATTTGTTATTATTTATCACATGTTTCAACAAAATCGTAAAAACAGTTTTAAATAATGTTGATTTATAGAAAAAGTAAAAATACAAATATTTATGTGTGGGTGAAAAATTAATTTAGAAAGTGAATTTTATAATAATATTTATAAAACAACATTTTAAAATGTTAAAGATTTATGAATTTATAAATCTGGTAAATAATTGAAAACCTAAAATTTCTACAAACTTTTTTTCCATCTGATAGTTGCAATCAAAAGTTCGTGGAAATCAAACAAGTCTTAAAAAACTGATTGATATTTATTAAAATTCGATAGTGACATCTTTACAAAGCAAAATTTTTGGAACAAAATATCATTATAATGTACCAGCACAGTTTCACAAAATCAAAAGAGGAAATTGGTGAAAATAAAATAAGTCTTACTTGGAGTTTGGTCAGCTTTGTTATGTAAGCTTTGAAATATGAATAATGGATTTTACTGGTAGTATCAACATATTCTTTGCTGATTTCGTTGGATACAGATCGATCGTTCGACACCAAAAACTCATTGAAGAATCTGATTTGAAAAAGCTTATTTAATCATTAGAACAGATAATTACATTTGTTACTTTCAATTTTTCATTTAATATAGAATTTTTACATGAAATACGAATAAGTGCAAAAAATAAAAAAATAGCATAAAAGAAAGATGAAATAAATGAAAGAAATGTAAAATTGCTAAGAATCCCTTTGCACAAGAAATGTTCCAATAATTCATGTGATGGTAGAATATCAAATAAGCATTAGCAAACTAGCTTAAAATATATGACAAGGCGGAATACAATACATGAGGCGGTAAAAACAGTAAGGTTAACTTTAACTAATTTCAGTTTAAATCCAAAGAAATCAATAATAATGTAAACGTGTGTACTTAGCATGAAAATGTGAAAATATACACAAAAACCATATTTTTAACTCTTATTTATTATGTTAAATATAAATCAACATTGAATACGAAAAAATTCAAATATTTTAAATTAGTTTTAAAATTTTACAATACAAATCAATCATCGGGATCTTTGAAATCAAAATAATAAGCAAAATTAAGAATATCTGTGACTGTCAAGGAAAATTAATATTAGAGGTTAAAGAATAGAAAACTGAAGTCTTTCTTTTAACGTTCAAGATTATAATAATAAATTCGATATTACTCAAAAAATTTCGAAATTAATTATCAATATCAATTAATCAATATTTATTTAATAAAAAAAAACTTATTTTGTTGAAAATGAATGATCTTTTTAATGTCATTCTAGTTATTTTTCAATTTCATAATTTTTTTAGTCTTAATAAAGATTTGAAACATTTCTGATAATATTTAAAAATACGAATATTAATTGAGCAGTACAAGAAAAATATAAACTGTGCAAGTAATAAATAAAAATACTAATAATAATAACCTGTATTTTAACATCATATCTTGGGGAACTTGAAAATTCGTCATTGGTTTTCGAAATGCATAAATTTTCTTTAGTAAATATTCACGAATTTTCATAATTGCCTGGAAAAAATCTTATTCAAGACTTAGAAAGTTAACATAAAGTTGTAGAATTCATATTTATTATTATTGATCTTATAACATGTTACATGGTTTCTTTTTCAACTCCAGCTAATTATTAAAAATTTAAAGAATTATAATTTTACTTCTTTTAATAAAGGATTTAAATTCTTCATTGATTGTTCATATGAAATTTAAAAAATAATTTCCAGAATTATGAAATTAAAAAGTTGATGCTAAGAATTGAGAGTGATTAAGAAATTTTTTGATAAAAATTATGAATTAAAAAGGCAGAGATTACTATAAAAATGTAAAAATCAAATGATTCACAATATTTTCAAATTAACTATTTTTATTGATTATTTTAATCAATGATAAATGATACTGATTGATGAAGAAATGATAAAAAATTCGAAACGTAAAATTCAATTCATTAAAAATAATTTCTAAGTATTTTTGGTTTTGAATTTTATCTATTGATTTTAAATATTAATCGTTAAATAACATTGTTTGAGTAAAATAAAATAAAATTGAACTTCAATGAAAATTTTAATAAGAAAACATTAGTTTAAAAGCCTGTACTCTTTCTTCTGATAAATTATTAATCTTTTAAAAAAATAAACTGAAAAACTATTAATCAATAATTTGTTAATTAAATTAAAATTCACACTAAACATTGTTCAAGGATAACATTCATACAAGTTTAGTTAAACTAAGAAGTGACAAATAATATCTAAATTTTAAAATTGGAACAATATAAAAATCGTAAAACTAATTGTACGGTTTTGTACTTTCAGTTTAATTTAATAAAATTTAGCTAAATAAACCAATCAACTAATTTTACTTTACATGGACTTTTCTCTTAAAACATGGTATTATCCTTAATTTACTTCATTAAAGTCAATAAGCATAAATAATCATCGTAATTATGCTTGCGTAGTGAGATTTAAAATTTTCACGAAAAAATCGATAAAAAGATATTTTTGAAGTAATGGCTAATCTTCTTTGAGGAAGTTAAAATATAAAATTTCAGATTACTCTAGGTCGTCTATTTTATTCTTGCATGCAATTACAACTTTTGCAATTATAAGAAATCTTGTTTCTTCATTATCTTTATTGTTTCAGTCATTTGTTATAATTATTTAAATGAATAATGAAAATCTACCAAAGTACCATTAACCAGTTAAAATAATTTCTTAATGTTAAGTTTTCAAAAATCAATTTGAAGGATTTTCCTGCATTATCAGATATTTTTCTGATATCCTTGTACGTATTTTGCTAATCCTTTTACTGGGAGTACTCAGTCACTTCTTAAGCATCACTACTGATTCAAGCAATTCTTCATATTCATCATTAGAAATTATGTACCTGCCATAATGCTGTTGATAAGGACTTATTTTTGCTCTCGTGTAATCGTTAGATGAATTTTTTCTTCTGTTGAAATCTATTGGTTTTCTCTCATTAATAAAACATCCTATCTCAAGACTTTTTTTGGTTAAACTTATTTATCTCACAGTTAATTTTTTTTAATTTAATTTCCATTAAATTGATTGAAAACCAAATAGCAATAAAACCTATAAATAAGTAATTTTAAAATTTTTTAATTGGAAAAAAGAATTAAGGAAATTTAATATTAAAAAATATCTTTATTGATTTAAAATGTAATTTTTTATGGTAAGAAGTTCTCAACTTCACAAAATCTCAAACACGCCTTCTTTTTTCATAAACATTACATTTTAGTTTGGTTTTCTTTTACGCCTTAGAGTCTGAGAATATTTCTTTTACAATAACAATCTTATTTTAAAAATGATAAAGTTCGATATTGGTAAATTTTACATTTATTGAGAAATTCTCTGAAAATTTCAATAATTTGGAAAATTTTATCAAGCCAAGTTCCAATGAAAATTTGATAACGAATATATTGATTTATACTTTCGATTTTATCAATCAATTAAAAATAGTAACACTGTTATTATTAGATAATCAATAATTCAAAAAAAAATTGAAACCTTTATCTTTAACTGTTCGAGAATATCAGAGACGTCACGAGCAGATCTTGCATCTTTAAACGATTGTTCCTTAACAAATTTTAATTTATGATCCAATTCGTGCAACTGTTCAAGAAAGTGACGTTCAGTGACAGGCGTATCGATGATATGACTAAAAATCATCATTATTCAAGTGACAAATTATGTTGTTTTATTCGAAAAATAACAACAGCTAATACCTGATCATTTGTTCGGGAACCACCATTTCGGCCATGAATTGACACAATTCACCTCGAACTATCTAAAACATTACAGAATTCTGGTATTGAATCGATAAAAACGTATTTTCTAGAGTTAAAAATAATCAATACATAAATTAAAAAATATTTCTGTTCATTAACTTTCCCCTTACTGAATAATGTACATATTTCATATGGCTCTGTACATAAAACTTTGATATTCGCCGTTATTCTGTATGAGAAAAATTTGTAATAAGTCCAGGAATGTATAAAAAACAATAATTGTGGGAAATGAAAGTATATTTATGATAAAAATGAATTCTCCATAAAAAATTATTTATTAAAATATTATAAAATAGTCTCTAAGAACCAAAACAAACGAAAGGAAATTTAAAGAATGGATCAAGAATAAGTTTTTGATTATTGTTTCAATATTATCACACGTGCCGAAAGTAATTCTGATAATAAATGAGTACTTAAAGCCAGGTTTCAAAAAATTTTATTTTCTTACTACTGTGAAATAAAATCATAAAACTTAATTATAACTAATATAAATTAATTAATTAAGTACAAAATAATAATATTAATTTGCAAAATAATGAAAATTATAGTTATAATCAACAAAATGAGTTCAAATTGATAGAAACTCCAATTCAACTAAATAAATTACTTTTTATATAATAATTGAAATTTTGGCTTTATTCTTTACATTAGAGAATTACAGGACTTTTGAAAAATTAATTATTAATCTTATTTGCATTTATTAAAATTATAAAGCTTTAAAAAGATTTTAACCTGGCGATTCTGCAAGCACTGGTGCATATTAAGAGATTTTTTCTGCAAAGATTGAATATCAGTACTGATTGAGCCAAGATCTTTGTGAAAATTGAATAAAATATCTTCCATTCTCTATTTATAAGATTGGATTAATCAATATGTTAATAGAGAAAACTTTCAAAATTGCATCCGAAGAAACAATCTGTTTATGCAACTCAATAACTTTATCTCTCGACTTTACATCTGAAAGTTAACAATAATTTTATAAAACAAATTAATTAAAAACAATCATCAATAGAAAGATTTTCGGCTTCAATTAATTCTTGTTTTATTTTTTCCGAATATTCACGCAAATCAACACCCTGAGTTCTTATTAATCATATAAACAATAAAAAATTATATTTAAAACTGATTTAAGAGCTTCACGAACTATTTCATCTTGAAGATTAGCTTGTATGTGATCTTGGCAAAGAAATAAATTATCTAAATACTTTATTAAAGTACATTATAACCTCCAACTTCCTCAATCAATATGTCATCAGATAAAACATCAAAATTATCTGAAGAGACATCTGACATTTTAAAGATTATATATATTATACGAATCAAATATGATATTACAAATTTTAAAATGTTATATGTACATTTACATTATTAAAACATTTAGATATCTGAAAAAAATGTGAACTTCAATTAAATAAATATTATTTTTTCATAATAGGATGTATGGAAAAAAATAGTTTTTAAAAATTAGCATATTAAAAAGTTTCGAAATATACTTTTTAAATTTACAAATAAATTCACTTAAATTGATATACTGGAGATAACATTAATAGATCATATAGATCAAAAAATGATAATGAAAAAATATACGACGGCAAACATTAAAACATTGTGGATTCTCATAACTTAGTGTTTTAAACTTGTTGTTTAAGACAATTAATAAATGAAAATTAAGTTCAAAAAGATAATTTTAACAATTGAAAATTTTCTAATAGTTTTAATAAGTTTTTAAAAAATTCTTTTATAAGAAAGCATTTCCTATTTTATTTTAAATTGATCTATCTAAGTCTCTAAAGCCTTTCCCCATGTTTTAATAAGTCTTTAATATATAATATATAATCTCGTTAAGACAATCAATTGTTACTATTATACTAAAATGTAGCAACGTGTGCTCGTCTGCTCGTGACTCCTCACTTTGTGTAACTCGTTGTTTTCGAAATCCCTCTCAACTCCTTTGAATGTAAAACACCCTCCACTATATAGTAACCGCTCCCTTATTAACCAATTCGAAATATTTAAAATAAAATTTTATTTATACTAATACAACAATTACAAGGGGTGCATTGATTCAAATCACATAAAGATAAGCGTTAGTAAGAGTCAACGAAAATCCCGTTAATACTGAAATTTAATTAAATAACAATAATAATAATAATAACGAATTAATAATAAAATTGAAGAAATGAAACAAAAATAAATTGGTCTCACCAAAAGCGACAAGGGCTCCCCGGGTCACCTTCTAGGCCCTTCTCAGGTCGCCTATGAGTTCCCAAGCTCGCTGGGTCCCCTTGCAAAAATCCGAAGGCATAACTGCGAATAAATCCGGCTGCATAATTATTTTGGAATTGACGTACTGAATCTGGATACTTTCTGGATACTTCTGGATACTTCTGATACTTCTGATAATTTCTGAATACTTTTGATACTTCTGGATACTTTCTGGCTATCGGTGGCGTAGAGATTGATCTACGAGATTGATCCCAATAGCCCTTCACTATCTCCATGCCGAGACAGTCTCTCTTCTGTCGAGGCTAATGGATTTCTGACAAGAAATCCATTAGCCTGATCAAAAATATATAATCCCCACGTCAGGATTCTGTCATTAGGAAAATGACAAAAATTATTTTTAAAAAATATTATTATTCTTATTATTATAAAAATTATTGTTATTATTATTTAAAAATCATTATTGTTGCTCCAAAAACCCAATACAATGAAAAAACCTAACTCTATCTGACCATTTCACTAATGGTTAAATTTCTTTTTCTAATAATAATAATCAAAAAAGAAAGACAAAAACTCTTATTAATGTAACAAGCCACTAAAAATGCTTAATTTCTAAAAGTAATCAACTAGAGTCAACATAGTAATACATAGGTCAAACAAGGTTTAAATAGACGGTTTAAAATATCAAATAAGTAAACTACTTTTCTTAACTAACAAATAAAACATAACCAATCATTAAATAATTAATGAAAACATTAATTAATAATTAATATAAATTTTTCAAATATTCAAAATATGCAATAACCAATGGTAAATAATTAGAGAAAAAATGTAAAATAACAAAATCAAATAATCTTAACGATTAGTGTCTTAAAAATGGATCTCTGAACTGAAAGTTAATTTTGAATGGCGAGTTCAAAAGTATTCGAACTCCATGAGACCCACATGTACTCAAAATTAAAATTTTAATCAGATTTATTGGCCAGAAAACTGACGAAATTAATCTTACAGGTCCTTTGAGGTGAGTCATCCAAAAAAATTAAATCATTTCAATAAAAATGGTGTCCTGTTATGAGATAATTTGAATTAATATTAATAAATTCTATTTTTGTCCTCTTAGTGTGGACAAAATATATGAATTATTAATTTAGACACAATAAATACATTTATTCGTTAAAATCTGTTAAGTTTTTGATGAACGTTGGATAAATCCACTCCTAGGTTATAAAGGTAAAGTGTACTAATCATAATGAGCAAAGACATATTTTTAGAAACTTATTTTTTATGTTACAGAATTTTTACAAGATTTTTCAATAAACTTTCACACTTTTTATTCAAAAGATCAAGTATCAAAATGACTATTCTTAATTAAGAAGAGTTCAATCCACACAAGAAAATGTGCAGACGCCCTGAAGAAAAAATATCGAATCTGATAACTAATTTATCAAACCACAATTGCCAGAAATAAAAACAAAAAGAAGAGAATAAACTTAATTTATAAAGACAGGAACGAGAAATAATATTAATAATGTTTAATAGGTCTGCTTAATAATTTTAATAATAATTCACTTACAATTTATTTCAACTGAGTTTTGATAAACTCTTTTGTTTTTGTTTTATAGTTATAATAAATTATTTTTTGGTCATAATAAACTAAATGTCAATTTTTTAAAGGCAAATTTTATGATTTCTCCATGGGTATTTATACTATTTTCTCCTCATATGTGCCGGTGTTAATGACGACTGTCATTTATGTTTTTTGAATGACGTCTACGTTGAATGACGTCATTAAGGAAAAAATATTCATATGAAATTGAATTTATTTTCTGCATTAAGATATTTCTGATATTTATTTTCTGCTACCTAGATTTATTGAAATTACAAGTCTTCCTCTTCCATCTTCTATTCTCGCTAAAGGCTTTAATTTTGACGTTGGAACATTTTTCAGGTATATTTAATTATTTAGATGCTTTTCTAAATGGCAGTTAACAAAAATAAAGTTTTAGCAAGAAATCAAGAATTGACAGAATTCAAAAACTCATGATTATTCTTTTCTCACAAGTGATATTACAAAAGTGGAACAGCAATGTTCTCAGAATGATTCAGAGTGGACTATTCCCTTGAATGTGAAGGAAGATTATGTAAAACGACAATTAAATGAAATTAGTCAAGAACAATATTAAATGTGACATCAAATAATGATATAAATTATAAACTTCTAACAAAATATGCTCCACTGTTGTCCAATAAGGTTTTTTCAATAAGATGTTTCCTTTCAATTTTGAGGTTTTTGATATCATTTAAAATTATAATTTCAATTCACATTTTATCAATTGATATTTAGAGGTACGGCTTATTTCATATTTTCGTTTATATTTCGCTTTTTTGATTGGAGATTTGATATGAATGGTGACAAAAATACATTTCAGACGCATTTTCTTTTATTACCAAGAACGTAAAAATCAAACGCGAACAAGTAATGCATTGTGTACCATGTATGGAAAAGATGTACTTAAAATATGCCAATACCAAAACTAGTTCTGATAATTTCGATTTTGAAGACGTGGCACGTAACAGAAAACACGATAAGGCTTAAAATGAATAATTTTTGAATTGGTAGAAGCAAATCGCAATATCACAACACAAGATATTGTTGCGGAATTAAATTTACTAATTTTTGTTGATAAATAATAAAAGGTAAGTAAAATAACTAATAAATTTAAAATGTGAAAATCCAGTTTAATTAAATTTATTTATACGATTACTATTAAGTTCATGCCAATGACTTAATTTATTTTACAAATGTTAATATTTATTGGCTCATAATCAGGACAAGACATTTATAAAAAAATTTATTAGGTGATATCAATAATTTTAATTTCCAAAGAAATTTTATCAAGCCATGTGATTTTAATATATCATTAATACTTTTAAATGTCAAGATTTTTAATTATTAAATTTTGAAAAATCTTTAAATTTTATAATACAATTAAAACAATAAACAATTTAAAAATATTTTCAATATTTAATAAATACTATTTTATATAGTTATATATAATTATATAGAAACAAGACTTTAAAATTAAAAATTCACATGGTCCGATTGACCTTCTTAAAATAAATATAATAAAAATAAATACTTTTAATCTTGCACGTACTTGAAAAATACAATAAATTTTGTATATTAAAATTAATATTTTTTGTATTAAACTTTATTTGACAAATATATTCAAGTCAAAATTATAATTATGGAAATAAAAAAATTAAAAAATATATCTTCAATTGATGAAAATATTAAATTCATTCCGCCATTATTTTATAATAAACAAAAAGAAATTTTGATGAAAAATTACGTAAGTAAAAGCAGGCACATCGGAAATTGTTAAGTAACCAGACCATGAACACAGGATATTTTTGTGTAGGCTTTTTAAAAGTGAAACTAATTTTGCTTTGAAGTTGAATTCTAAGCAGAATAAATTAATATATAATTAATCAATTTTTGTTCACGACCCCACTACTTCAGATTTCCACTGAACGATTTAGGGAATAATCAAATACAAAAATGTTTTGGAATTCCCTTTATCCCACATATCTAAGAGGAATGCCATTTCTGCTATTTATCCTAATAGAGAATATCAATTTCCAGATATAAATCGATAATTTTCTGTATTAAATAGAAATATTAAAAATTATCCCCCCTGAGTCCATATAATATTGATTATAAATTTTATAATTAATGGATTAAAATTGAGTTTTTATGGATAAATAATTTTTTCTCGTTTATTTATATTGCTTTCTCCAGTTTTCATGAAAATTTTTTTCAAGTTCTCTACAAATATTATGTTTTTACTAAATCCCTTTACAGAGAAAACACATGTCAGGAAACATTTTTATTATAAATAATTACAAAAAAATGTACAATAATATTTACTTAATTCAGTTACATTGTTACTCTATAAAGTGACGTAATCCACGTTACACAATTCCAGTTTGTCTGAACATTATGATTTTAAAAGCTTATGTCGTGGACAATTAACCAGCAGAATTACAGATTTCCATTTACTTTACATAGTCACTGTTGTCTAAATTTAGATAATTTAATATCAATTTCAGTTTCCAGAAATGTATATATATTGACCGAAAAGTTCAGAAACTAAATATAAATTAGATTAAAAAACTATTGTAGGATGACGTAAAAAATCATACATGGGAAAAATAAACTATAATACATGCACCATTATAATTTATGAATAGGAGTTTGTACGTGACTACATCAGATTTGTCCAATCTACGTGTGCATCGATGTTTGTCTGCTTGTATGTCTCGACAATTCCTATCTAGAAACACCGAAACAACCAAGAAACAATAGTGTGTAGAAGATTATTGATTAATTTTATTTCTGTCAGCATGTGTGTACGCGTGTACACACAAAATCTGTTTGTAATGGATGCACGATTTTTGCAAAATTAACGGGAAATATTTAATATTTTGCATTATTGACACAAAAAACTTTCGATAGATTTTCTCCAAAATACTCCAGTAATATTTCCAAATATTTATTTATTGTTTATTAATCCATATAAAAAGAATTTGAGTTTGATTAATTTTGTGTCTACATTTCCCATTCAATGATCAACTGGATATTAATCAACTCAAACTAATTCTACAGAAAAATGGATGGCGTACAAGATGAACTCTACAGTCAACTGCCAGCTGGCCGTTACGAATTCAAAGACAGTGGAATTTATATTGGAGAATGGTTGAACGAGAAAGCTGTTGGAATTGGTTTATTGACAAAAGATAAAAGTCAAGGAGAATTTACTGGATTGTGGAATTCTGGATCGGAAAAGTGCGGTGTGTTTCTGTGGCCGAGTGCACCCGGTGCCATGTATGAAGGTCAATGGTCAAATAGCAAACGAGATGGATATGGAATTTTCATCAAAGAAGATTGGATTGTTATGGGAAAATTTCAAGAGGGTTTTATTACTTTGGGTGTTAAAACTAAAGAAAAATCAATTGGGAAATTTGAAGGTGAATTTGAAGACGGTTGTCCGGTTTTTGGAATGGAAACATATGCCGATGGAGGTGAGAACATTAAAACAAACAATTTTTTTCGTAATTTGTAAAATAAGATGAATGATAAAATAAAGAAAATTTTCAATTCTCATTACCCAATAAATTATTGAAATTAAATTTTCATTGCTTTACCAATGTTATTATCTATAGAAACCGTTTTGATAAGTTATCCGAATGAATGATAACAATTTTATTTTTTAAAAACAAAATGTGGGTTTTAATCTGTATTGACAATGGTTATAAAAGAATATTATTTTTCATTGGATTTATATTTTTGTTTTTTTATAAAACATTAAGCAAAAATTAATGAAATTTAAATACCAATCAAATTAAGAAAAATTTAACGTTTAGAATATTGTTAATTTATTATTTGATTTTAATTTCCAAAGAAAAATGACATTTCATATAAGATTAACTGAAGTGTTTAAAATAATATTTCAAGTAAAATATTTCGGAAATATTAATCAATTCTGTCAATATGTGCACCATAAGTAATTGGCTTGTTACGACATTTGAGGATGGGATATGTAATTTTCCTACAAGAACATCAAATTCAAAAAGAATATATTTTAGTCATTAGAAAAATAAGAATTTCTTTCTTTAGTTTCACCTTTCATAATGTATGTCATATTTATTGATAATATTTTTATTTATTTGTTATTATTATTATTATTAATTATTGGTTTTATTAAAGTTTTAATGTCCCGTAACTATCCTAAAGCCTTGGGACAATTAAAATTTAACTATTTGAGAATTTTAAGTAAATAATATAAAAATAATTATTTTATTATTTCGTTCTCCTATTAAATAAAAAGTGAACATTGAATATTTTTCATCAAGTTCTACCATTTTATATAGTCGTTATGAAGATTGATTCGAACTAGTTTGATTATGATCTATTTTACAACTTTTTTTCAGAGTTACAAAATCAATTTTCGAAAATAATTATTTGATTTTTTTCTTTGTTAATCAGTGAAAAATAATTGAAATAATTTTTACAAGGAACATATTGCGGGGATTACAAAAGCGGACTCAGGGAGGGATTGGGTGTCCGAACCTCTATTCCATATGGAGAAATATTTGCATTTTTACCAGAAGAGAAACATCTATTAAACAAAACAAATGTTGATGATGGAAGTACAGTATCTTTTGCAAGTAACCATATTGAAAAAAATGGTAGCATAAACAAGTTACCCAATAAATTTAAATGTGGGTTTGTATTAAGTGGTAAAAAGAGTGATCTTTTAATTAAAAAACTGAAACATATCAACTCTTGTAAGAAGCACCAAAAAGGCTTGAAAAAATCTAAGTCTCTAACTTCGATCTTCAGTGCTTTAAAGAAAAAAGAATTATACAATACTAAGAAAAGTCATAAAAGCCACTTGACTAATATCTCCGTATATAGTGCTCCAGGCAATTCATCTCCCAAATCATATCATTCTTCATTAACGTACAATACAATACAATCGATAGCAACAATGGATATGGTTATATTTCTTTATTTTTCATAGATTTACATTATGTTCACTTTTTATATTCAGTCACCAAGTGATACTATTGGTCCAGACGTGTTTGAAACATACAGCGGTGATTGGGTTCAGGATCAAAGGCATGGATTTGGGGTTTGCGAAAGAAGTGATGGAGTAATGTACGAAGGAGGATGGTTAAATAATAAACGCCATGGATTTGGTATTACAAAATTTTCTGATGGAAGTTTCGAAGAAGGTCAATATCAAAATGGAAAATTGATATTTTTATGGACGAAAAGAAATCCTATATTTTTTCTCCAGTCTTTTCGTTTAGGCTTACATATAAAAAAGTTCGTAAAGCTAGCTCGAGCCGCATCGAAAAGAGCACAAGACAAGGATATAGAATGCCGAAAAAAGTTCGTATTTGAAATCAATAGTGTTTTTAAAATAGAAAATAAAATAAATAATGTAATTTGGAAATTCAAACAATAATTCTTTTAAAATCCGTAACATTAAAAAATAAATATATTTAATGATTTTAAGCTCGACGAACTGGCTCGACAAACAAGCTTTCGTTCATAATTCTTATTTTATTTTATCGTATTTTTGATGTTCTTTTGACTTCATTTTTTAATAATTTTATTTTTTTGTATAATTTTCCCTCTTTGCATTAATTCCTCAATATTTAATAAAAATATTAATTTAATGTGCTTTTGGTTTTTGAAAATAGTAAAATCTATAAAGACACCTAATCAATATTGCTATACTTTAAATATAAATTTAAAGAGTTTTTTATTAATTTAATGAATTAATTGCGCGATTCAATGATATAAAATTATCCTTTTCTATTATGTATAACTATTAACATTGGTATCTTAAAAAAAGACTTGCTGAGATTCGGGAGACTGTTAAAAAAGCAAAAGAAGCCGCAGCACTGGCTAGAGAATACTCTCTAGAAACACGACAGCTGGTAAAAGAGATGTATCCAGATTATGAACAACCAGGTATATTAATGTGAAATAATTTTAGAAATTAATTTTTACTCAATCAAAGATGATCATACATAATTTTTTTTCTACTGATAATAATAATTTATTATTATTTAATATAACTTATTAATAATTAAAATTTTACATATATCTAATTAATTTAAGTACATTGTTCTGGATCTCAATTTTCTCAATATTATAAATTTATCTGGTTTTTAATTAATTTATTTATGTTAATTAAAATGGGATTAGTGTAATGTAAAGAGTTAAACCATTATATTTATACTTAAAATTAATAATTAATTAATACTTTTTTATTTAATACTTAAAAACATTTAGGTATCACATTTATCATAGTAAACTGAAATTTTAATGCAAAGTACATTACTTTGTTATTAGTTTTCAACATAATAATAATTTAATATAATTAATATAATATAATTTATTATTATTATTATTAAACTCATATTTCCTTGATTTATCTCATTTTCCAAGAAAGATAAATTTACTTGGAAATTATTTAATTATATTTGGAAATTAAAGAAAAGTTGGTTAAGCAACAAATATTAAAAAAAACAATTTCCTGAGTTTTATAAATTAATTTAATATCAGAAACCATTTTATTTATCAATATTAATATGTATTATTTTTACAGTTAATACTTTCTGAAAAAGACTCTGAAATTTTCAGAAAGTATCAAGAAGTTTCAAAAAATTTCCGTTATTTAAAATAAGAGCTCAAAAAATTGAATTAAAATTTTTATTTATTAATATACAAAACCTTAACAATTTTTAACATATGTAAAATATTCATGTAAGGATATTGAAAATATTGAATTTTTTCAAATTAACAAATGTAAGAAAAATCAGAGTAATTTATTAAAATTAATAAAAATAAATCAATTTAGAATAATTGAAATTGATTTACGAATACTTATAAATCCATTTTATTAAAAGATTATTGGATCTATAAATATTCGTAAATCAATTTCAATTTCAATTCAACAGCAATTACAATGATTTGATAACGAAAACTTTTTTAGGTATCAGAATATTAACTGATATTGTCAGAATGATGAGAGTTACAAAGCGAGGGCAAAAGTCTTTCGAGTCCATGCTTCAGGCATCCATTGATGTTGTTGAAGGAAGAGGAGTTCCGGAAAAAACCGATATCAATGAAAATACGACAGTCAATTACAATAAGGATAACTTTTTACTTGTATGGTTTCGTTTCATTTCTTAAATATCGATTAACGTTTCCACCTACCAAAAAAGAAAAATTCATTTAATATTATTTTATTAAAATAATTGTAAATAAATATTAGTTTTGTTGGTTTTTAGTAAACCTAAATGTTCTTAATTTTGAAAACTGTCGGAAAAAATTCCAGTGTTGTGTTTGTGACGTTTATTGGATAATTTACACATTTTAAAATTTTGTGATTAGATTTCAGATAAACTTTGATTTATAATTCACAATTGCCAGTATTGTTTTTTTTTCAAAAAGGCCTTGTGAATTGAAACCAATCTCAGTCATACACCAAGAGAATTTTTTCAGAGTAAAGGGTATTGTTATGATAGTGACGAATTCGAACAGGATATTTGCGATTCATGTTTCTATCTTTGAGAAATAATTAAAATGGTATATCACAGAATTTCCTCTGCTAGTATAGAAAAATTAAATTAAAAAATCATTTTCAACAAAACTAAGAAAGACAAGATTGTTTTAATTTAAACCCAAATAAATAATTGAATTGTTAATTCTAACAGGAAACCTAATCGAAAATGAATGAATTCATTGATAATTATATTTCTGGGGAAGATAATTATTTTAAAGGATAAATTCAGTTAAATTTTATTATTTTATTTTATATATTTGCAACAAGAAAATATAAATATTTTAAAGAGTTAGATGTAGAATTACATCAATGTTCTAAATATTAAAAATATAAAGACTGATAAAATATTATATAAAATATATAATTATTACCCTTTATTATCTTTGTATATCAGTAATTTTTAATTGTAATATATTTAAATTTTATTATCACTCAGTTATATATATATCACTTTGGTTTAGGTCGATTCAATGGGTGCCCAAAGAGCGAGTCGGCACGGTAGTTTTAGGCGGTCAAAAAAAATATCAACTCAAAATGATCCAAAAGATACAAAACAAATAAATAGATCACAAGTAGATCCTATGTTTCTTAAAAGCATAGCATCCCAAAATTGTGCGGAAGAACCAAAGCTCTTACTTAAAGCACAACAGCTTCAACCTACAACATTTGAGGTTCCTCAAAATTCACCGAAAATTGAAATGGTAAAAAACTATCTTATTAAATATTTAAAAATTAAATCATACTTAAAACACAAATACATAATATAATAAATATGTAAGATAAATTAATCATTCTTAAAAAATCATTCATTAAAAATCAATGAAATAAATATATCTAATATCAATCAAGTACTTGAATTAATCTAATTGGATGTTTATCATAATTTTTTATGAATATCCAATTTCAATTAATAATAATAATAATAATAATAATTTCATGTAATTTAGTTATTAATCTTATAATTAAAAACATTATATATTTTTAAAAAATTAAGAATTTTATGCAACTATTCAATGTCAATTTAAGAACAAAATGGCTAAATAAAAGCCTATTTCTTTTTCTTTTCATCTTTCTTTTAGGATTTCGATTATTTTTATGATTTCTTTAATGTCATGATAAACCTTCCAAATTTTTTTTATTTGCAGGTGAAGGCATTTGAAGCACCAATTATGAGAACTGTAATTAGTCAAAATGAATCTCAGAAAAATCCAATAAAAATTGTTAATGAAAATCATCAATCAATGGATAACACTGACTGTAATGGAATGAACAATGAAATTGAAAATGAAGTAGAAGAAAGTTATGTTTCAGGTATTCATTTGACTTTTATCGAATCTTATTACATGAAATTTTTTTCAAAGTTGAAATAGATTCATTTTCTTTGTATATTAAACAATCTGAATGATTTAATCTATTATTTTTCGGAAATTTTAACAATGGCCATACATTTGACAAATAATATGAAAAATATTTTTTTCTGGTCATTTTTTGACTTGATTATTTCTGCGAATTTTCATTGTAAATTAATAATTTTTTTTAATATTTTGTCATAACAACATTAATTAAAAGACACCAATCACAGCAGAGGTCTACTGCATTTAATTGAAAGAGATGATGAAGAATCCTGCTAAAACCGAGTTGAGACAAATTAGAGTCACATTGAAAACGGTAATAAAAACAAAATCAATATTCAATAAATTATATTAGACCAAAAAATTAAGTTAAAATAAAAATGGTCTCCACAATACTAATTCTGACAGTTTCTGGAACCAAAGCAGCTTATTGTCAAATGAGTCCTCGAAGCCCGGATATGTAAAAATAGTTATTGATGTTATTAGTTTTATTTAATTTTATTAAAAGTGTTATTAGTTCAACCACCTGAGGTTCAAAACAGAGCATTTTTATTATCATCGATTTCATTTACAATATTGATATCATTGGTATCGAAACCAAATAATTATATTACCATATATATAATATGTTATATTTACTAAAGTATTATATATATACTCTTCCACAGAAAAAGTAGTACAAATTAAAAAAAACGAATTTCTATTAAAATTATGCCATACAAACAAATTTAATGATAGAGTTAATAACCAGTATGTCCCTCTGTGTTCTCAATACATTAGCTGATTCTTTTGTCCATGTTTAAAATAAAATTTTGAAAATCTTCTTGGGATATCAAATCCCACTGTTCTAATACTCTGATAGCGAGATCTGCAATTGTAGTTGCTGGTTGCTCGTACATTGCTGTTATATGTCGACCAAACTGATCCCAAGCATGTTCGATGGGAGACATATCAGGTGAGGGTGCAGGCCATGGAAAAACAGATACCTTTCGGGCACTCAGAGCATCAGCCACTATTCTGGCAATATACAGCATTGTATTAACATGCTACAATTTAAGATGATGCTTTCAGCATTTTGAAATGTCATTTTTCTGAAACTACACAGACTGTCAGTTTGTGCATACCACATAACCAGCCTTTATCAAACATCGATAGTTGTGCTACTGAAAAGGCACATGAAGGCTGATAAAATAATTTTGGAAAGTTACTTATTGTTGATATACGCGCTTAAATTTATATTACTAAAATAAGTGAATTTTAAATAACAGATATTTTATATCAGAAAAAATTAAAATATTTACTTATCAGTAATTTTTGTTTTTCATTTTTCTTTAATTTATGATACTTTTTTGTGAAAGAGTATAATTTACTAAATCAACTATTATAAACACACAGCAAGTTGCATATGCAAATTTAATTAAAATGTTAGTTAACACTGTGAAAGTGTAAAATGAATGTCATTAGGAATAATTAAAAAATTTTATAATTTAAATTTTTTCTATTTTCTATTTTCAGTTAATAACATAAGGGCTACATCAAGAATTCCAAAAGAATCATTATCGTCAATTATAAACTCAAACACACATGTGGATTATTTCGATCACTATTCTCAGTCTCCTAAAATTTCTGATATAATAGAGTCAAAGCAAAAATCTTTTTCCAAACCATACAATATCAAAAATTTCAGTTCAAATAGCAGTCCTCGAAGATTTACTAATCCAGATTTTATGACCCAGGAACCAGTAGCTCCTGCTCCGGTATCTACCATTCTCAGTGATTTACAAGAAGAACCAGAAGTACTCTTCACAAAAATATTACTTCAAATATTTAATACAATTTAGTTAACTCCTCAAGAAAATAAGGATTTGATTTTTGTTATGGAAAACGGCATCCGTAAACGAGTATCACCAATAGTTGTGTCTTCAAATTGTTCTAACAGAGGGTCAAAAATAACACTAAATCAACCGCAAGATGAATTACCTTCGCTGCCTATGATATTTAATTTTAAATCAGAAGTAGATTTAAGAAAGGTTATACTTTTATATTTTTTTACTCTGACATAAATAAATGAATTGAAATTTTTAATACATTTATCATTATTATTATTATTATTATTATTTTTATTATTATTTTATTAATTTTTATTATTATTTTATTAATTTTTTTATAATACTTTTATTTTTTATAGTTTTCCTGTTGATTGAATGTTTAATATTCATTTTTACAACTTGTTTTGATAATATTTAAATTTCTCCCATGTTTTCAATTCAATAGACAATGATCCATAATATTTCTTCATTTGATTGGATACTTCCATTATTTATGGATAATTATCAAGGTTTATCAAATATATCACATGGAATTTTATCCAGAATATCTAACTTATACGTGAGAAGATTTCTTAACTGGACCTAGATAATTCTACATTCTTATCATAATTTCGATGCAATTTTGTGCATTCAAACGAGATCAATATTTTAGGAATTATCGTATTCATAAATCTATTTTCTAAATTCTCATTATCGACCCTCTCATCTTTTTAACAGAAATTAATGGATATGTCGACATCATGATTCTGAAAGTTGACATGTATAGTCATTTTCAATTTCTATCTTGGTAAAAAAAATTGTAAACAACTGTTTCTGTTAAATATAACTAATCCCTAATAAATTGAAATCCAGGAAATTCTCTTTCATTTATCTTTCTTTATCCTTGACTTTAAAATATACCCTAATACTTTGATTATACTTCATTTTTGGAAAATACATACTTTGTCACAATGATTTCATTGTTTTTATTTATCTTACTAATCATTTTGATGCAATCCAATCTCTATCGATTACCATGGATTTCATCTCAACGAGCTTATCACATACGATTTGTTCCCGTTTCATTGCAATCAGAATGCTCTTATATTTAAATTTACCATTCTAAACAATGTACCTTATACTTATTATGAATAAAAATCTGAATATGTTTCATTATAAGGTAAAGGTATCTTGGAAATTTTTAAATCACACTAATCATTAAAAATAGATCCACCCACAGACATCGAATATGCTCTCTCTTTCAAAGAATATGATGAGGACTTAATATCGATAAACTATTTCCTATTGTGAATACCTTTTCAAAAATAATAAATATTTTTTGTTTATATTGTTTAAAATAATATTTTTTTTACAATTTACAAAAAGCTTTTTGTTTATTTTATTTTTTGTTTTAATTTTAGCTTGAATTTTTTCTTGCCAGATTTTCTATAACAGTATTATTTTTATGTTTTACTTACCGAAATAAAATAAAATAATTTCCTGAAATTTAATTCAAGAACTTTATTAGCTGAATGAATTAATCAATTTATTATCATAGGACTTAAAAGAGGGCAGCTTACCTGATGTTTCGGTGACCAGGCAGAAACTTGGTATGCCAAGAGACGAAGCAATTCGATTAAATGAAGAATACCGTAGGGCAATCGAGTTAGATAAGCAAAGGCTTGATCAAGGAGTGTTTGTAATCAAATTTTATAAGTTTGCGGTAAATAATGCTCTTTTCTTAAACTAATTAATGTTCATTTGAAAACCTATAATTATTTTTTTGAAATGTAAATATTCCTATTTATTTACTATTTATTTAAAAAATACAAAATTATGTACAGTTTATTGATGCATATAAAATTTTTGTTTACATATTTGTTTGCATATATACGTATTTGTTTAATACTAACAGAATCTCGATTATTTAGAATTTAAGCTTAACTGTTCAAAAACCATTAAAAATAAAATAATAAAATACATATTGAAAAATTTTCGTTTTATGTTTGGTTGTGAATTTTACATAAAGATTATATAAACAACTTTTAGACTTTTCATATTTGAAATCAATAATTATCGAATTAATGTATAAAATTTATAAAATAATTTGTTTAAATCTATATTGTATTATATTATCATAATATATTTTTACTTTTCCAATATATTATCACAATGTAAGGAAGATCGTCCATTTTTAAAGACTTTTACTAAGCAAGAAATTCATCAAGTACTGATATTGTATATTTTATTGATATTTTAGAGATTTTAAAATATTGATTTATCTTATATTATATATATTAGGTGACCTAAACATTTTCTGCCATTTTAGAGTGTTTTAATTTGAAATAAAGTAATATATAAACCTGTTAGTAAAATCAAATCCTTAGAATATATAATTTTAAAAATTGTATTAATCTCATTCGTTTATCCGAATTAAAAGATGTTGCAAAAAATTCATCTAAAGAAGAAATCCTAATCGTTATGAAAATTTTCTTCTTGAAAGGAAAAAATGACAGTCATATCTTCAAAAAGCTATGTGCCGTTTATAGGTATGATGTTATATCAGAAGGAGTGGTGTGTGAGTGGTTCGGACGATTTCGTCAAGACAACTTTGAGTTGAAAGATGCACCTCGTTCTTGCTGATTTATCGCAGATAAACACGACGAAATCATGAAATTTACCAAGGACCTCACACAAGCATTTATGAAATTGTCAAAGAGTTAGGTATTTTTCACAAAACTGTTTTAAATTATGCGGAAAATAGCTTGGATTTTGGGTTAGATTTTTTTTAAAAAATTGAGGAGAGGTTAAATATATTCTTTTCTTTAATAATAATGTTCATTTTTAAAATAATAAAAGGTTTCAATGTTCTACATAATAATTATTTATTATATATTATTACGTGAACTTTTCTGCATTAAAATACTTATACTTTTACACATGATCTATACTTAAACTTTAGTTAACTCAATTAAAAACCATTTTATTAAGTGTCTAATGATTGTAAGTTAATTGAAAACGTGCAGTCGTCTTAATAATTATTTTTCCCACTTTAAAAAATTCGTTTTCGTTAATTTAGAAACAGAAAAACATTATAATTATAAAATCACCTCAATGAAAAATTAATTAAGAAGTTTACATTTTTTAAAAAAATTGAATATAACTGTACACAATTATAATTAGTTCAAAATTTAATTTTAATAATTTAATTTAATTTTTATTTCAGGATTGGCTGAAAAATCATTCAGTGAGCTTGATGGTGATATTTATTAATTTATGTCTTCTTTATTTCTTCATTACAATTACCAAAAATTATAAAGTTTCCTGATTAAATGAGCAGAAATTATAATTCATTTACTTGTAGTATAGATAAATGTAAATAATAATAATAACAACAACAAGTGATTTATCGATCAAACTTTCTTATTTATCCCATTAATCATCTCTGCAGATAAACAATCGGTCATTATTACCATTGTTGCAAGAACATTTATCGACAAGCCGATATTTCTTGCTTCATTTTATTAGTTGATTAAGAAAATAATCACTAAAAATTAAGTTTCGATATTACTTTCATGAGATCTAAAAATATTGTTCTTTATTGTCAATGAAAAAATACATGTCTGATTGATCGGTATTCATTTTTTATTTTACATTCTTATACTATTGGTTTTGTATATTAACTTTTTAACTTCAACGTGTAAAAGCAGGGATTTATAATCATTTTAGAAAATCCATAGAAATTGTTTATTTCCAGTTAAATTATCTATTGTTCAGTTAGGTGTTCATTTAAAGATTTTTCAGTTGAATTATGTAAATTGAATATTTTAATTACAAATGAAAAATATTTATATTTATAAATTATTAGAAACAATATTTATAAGTCTAATAATAATAATAATAATAATAATAATAATAATAATAATAATAATAATAATAATAATAATAATAATAATA
>JBBMKC010039568.1:0-18134 GCA_037834085.1 Bipalium vagum | reverse complement strand
TATAATATAATAATGTAATATAATAATATAATATAATAAATAATATTATAATAATATAAGAATTTAAACCTTATGATATTTTATAATTCTTTAAAAAAAAGACCACAAATTGTAACTTGATTAAGTAACTTAATTATATTTTCTTGAATCTTTTCTCTTGTAAATCGATTATAATAATGTTCTTTCATTTTTTCAATAAAATTTAAATCTTTTTGAATTTGAGCCATTTTATTTTTTAATAATTTAAATTAATAACTCTTTTACATTTAGACGTTTTCATAAGCGTGATAAAATAATCCATTTTCTTGGTTAATAATCTTAACTTTATTTTTAAAGTTTTTGTAATAATTCTTTCTGTTTTTTGCAAAATTTTAAATTCAAAGATATTTAAGATTGTATCGCTTAATCCTTTGCCAAAATAAGGATCAAAGTATAAACCTGCTCCAGTTGATTCAGAAGTTTTCCGTTTTAATTTTTCAACTTGCATTTCCAATTTCTTTTATTAAAATTCTATCTTTTGTTTCTCTACATTATTTTTCTTGAGATTCTTATACTTTTTTAATAGTAACAGCAATTCCATCAGCGACTTTCCTCAGCCTGCAAAGATGCTACAAGAATATGGATTAATGAAAGAACTCTACCAGATTTTTATTCATCTTTAGTTACTTCAATTTCCTCCTTTATATAATTTATTATTATTTTTTATAAGTAATATTTTTCATGATAAAGTTATGAATTTTAGTTTCCCTATTTTTATAATATTTCGGAGTTTTCGTTCCCTGATTTCAATTTATTTTTTTATTTTTTAAGAAACAATTTGAAAATTTATTTAAAAAATATTTTTGAATTAATATTAATGAAAAATAATAAACAATTTTTAATTATATTTTGTTTTTATTAAGTTAATTTTAAAAAATCAAGAATACCATTTTCACTTTTAACCAATAAAAAGTCAAAAATAGAACAAGTTTATTTTTATAATATTATTATCATAAGTACAAACGATTAAAAATTAGCTGTTTAGCACGTAAAATTTCAATTGTTTTTAAATGTTTTTTTTACAAAATAGATAGACAATCCATAAAGGTTTATTAAGTTTTATTAAATCTTTCGATGACAACAGCTTTTGCCTCATTCTCAGTTGAGTATATTTTTCTATTTCATTTTCATCACAAAATTCTTCAAATATTATATTGAAAAATTCTGTTCCTTTATCAATCAAAATTTTTTTCTCGTTTTCTTTGAAATTTCTCAAAATAGAAATCCAGTTTTATTTTTTAAAGGAACTGCAAATCAAAAACATAACTGTTAGAATTATTTTTTTTTGTCCTAGACAAAAGCAATTTTAGATTTCATAATTAGATTTCTAAATTTTCTCTTGGCGTTGGATTTTGAATATTGTTCATTTCATGTTTCCTTTCTACATCTGCAACACGACGATCTTTTAAATCTGTTGACATATATTTTACATCATGTTTCATTGCACCATTGTCAATACGATTTAGTGGAATGAAATCAGGTTTTGAAATTGAGGGGATTGGTAACCTTGATTGTCTTCAAAATTATCTTTTATTTTTTCATAATTTTCTAAATTTTTAGCAACATGTGTGCCGATCCCAAAGAATTAAAAGATTTTAACTGTAATTCTCCTGGATATTTTCATGTAGTAAATTTATTTAAAAACTTATTATTATTTGTAATTGCTGATTGAATATCACCTCCTGTTTTTGAAAAAAATTGAATATTTTTCTTTCATTGAATTGATTTTATTTTTATTATTACTTTTAGTAAAAGTTTTTTCATTAATACTTTTTGTAATATTAATATTATTTTTAGTACTATTTTAAAAATTGTTTGTATTTTCATGTTTATTTTTATTACATTTTGAAACAGATTTCTTACAAAATTCACAATACTAGTTTTCGACCATTTTTACGAAAATTAAAAGTAAAATAAAATTTTATTTATTTATAAATGTTTGTAATTTCTTTTCATAAATTTTAATAAATTCAGATATTTATTAAAATATATAAGATCTCTACATTTTCTTTCGAACTCATTTTTATATTCAATTTTTGTAATAACATTTATTAAATATTGTAAATCATTTTTGTATTGAAATAAATCTTTTTATTGAATATTATAATTTGAAACATTTATTTTGTGGAAAGTTTTCATTTATTATGCGGAGTTCTGATAAATGGCATAGATTTATTCTGGTGATTTTTTGAAGGTTCATTTTTTAAAAGAAAATCTTTTTTTTTTTGAAATATTTTTCAAATTGTTATTTTTTAAAAGAAAGATTTTGATTTTTTATTTGTTATTAAGATTTAGTTTTATTTTTGAAAAAGTAAAGAAAAATGTTTTTATTTTTATACTACACAAAGTGTACCCTATTCGTAAACACTTTTGAGCGAGAAAAAGTAGGGTACAAATAAGTTACACTTTGTGTGACGAGAAACTGGAAAAGATTATATGACAATATTGAAGAGTATTTATGGTACATAACTTGGATATCGAATGCATAACATTTGCTGAACAAAATATAATAATAAAATTGGAACCGATAATTACAAAATCGACGAGACCTGTAAACAAATTGAAAAACCAAAATAAACAGAGTATAAAAAGCTTCCTGGAAATACGCAATTAATTTTGGCAAAACCTAAAAAACAATTTATAAAAAATTTGTCTGAAGATATCACAATCACGAAAACTTATAAAAATAGTCCATAAATACTCAAGGAACAGGTACTTTCCTTTACTTGAGGATCAAGTAAATGATTCTATTCCTTTGTCCAAAATCTGAATCAAAAACCTATTAGAGAAAAATCCGCTACTTACCTGAGAATTTACCAAGGCTGTTTTCAGTCTATAATATTTTAAGCTTTAATTAATCAATCAGTCCATAAATTTTGATGGTGAATTTTTCATAATTTGGAAAACCTCGAAGGATTTGCAAATTTATTTTCTGTTTGTTATCATTAGACATTGGTATATTTATTTTTTCTTTCTTTATCTATGAGACATGAGTTTTCAATGGGTCCTGACTTCTTTGGTCTTCTTTATTCGAACCGGTCGTGCCTACCATAAGACCTAAAGATTAATTTTCATTTGGCTGTGATTGTTTCTCTTTCTCTTATTGCCCCTATGAATTTATTAATATAATCACTTACAATTTGATTTTAGCTGACCTATTATTTCATTTACTGCTTGATTCATTATATGATACTTTTGATCATTTGATATCATTTTTTAATAATCGATTGTTTCATATTTCGCCATTTCTGTACCCCCATATTACTTATTGACTTAATTTGAAAAACTATTTTTGATAAACTTGATATTGAGCGATAATCAGTGTCTCTTATTTGTACGTGACTGATTTGAATACTGTTGCAACCTATATAGAACGAATAAAGTTTATTTCGTTTAGTCTGAATTTCATGTAATAAGGACACAACCATAACAAAGTGATGAGTCTTTAGATTTTAAGGGTTAGAATCCAAAAAATACACCTAACAATTTTTTATATATCAAAGTATGTATGGGTTACAGCTGATAGTCGAAAATGCAAACGTTTAGTGATATTTAAACGAAAAAATATACCTAACGGGTTTTTCCTCAAGAGTTCTAGTCGAAAGAAACGAAAATGGATGGATTGACACTGCTATAGTAAACTATTGGTTAGACAATATTTGGCGTAAACTCAAGAATTCGTTCTTTTGTCAGAAATCAGTGTTAATTTATGATTCAGCAAAACCTCACATAAAAAAAGAAATCAAAGCAAAGGTGAAAACATATTCATAATTTTCTGTCATTCAAGGAGAATTGACAAGCAAATTACATCCATTGGAGCTAAACGTCAAAAGATCTTTTAAAAAGAAAATATTTGCGAAATGGGAAGAATGGATGGTCAATGAGTATCATAACCTTATGAAGTCTGGATCAATGAACATGGCTACTTGCGAAGAAATATGTCAATAGATCGACGAAAGTTGGAAGGAAGTAACATTAGATTGCCTTAAAAATGGTAATAAAGCCGCCAATCTACGCAAATATCCACACGAAATGCAAAAAACTGTAGTATCTCATGCCACGGAATGTCAGACCTGAAGACGAAGCCGAGTGTGAAATTCCATAATCTTTATATGATTTTTTTGATAATTTTAATACGAGATCTAATGAGAAATTTGACGATTTTGATAAATAAATTTTTGTTATGTAATATTTATAATATAAGCCGAACTCAAGTATACGCCGTTGTGTGAGTTTAGCCTGAATTCACCAATTTTCCTACAGATAAACAGCGGTTTATAAGCAAGAATTTAGGGTAATAATTTAAAAATCAATTTTAAATTTAATAAATCAATGGCAATAATTAATTCAACAATTGAGAATTTCAACTCTACAGGGAATCATCAACTTTACCAAATCTAAACTGAAACCTAAAATTATGAATCAAATTATTCAGAGATAACTTTGAAATAACCCGTTTAAACAAAACGGATACGAAGCGAAGTAGGTCCATTCCTTTTCTAATAAAGTCTAATAAAAGCAAAAAGGTAAAACTTGTGTAGCTATGGATAAAATAAATAAATAAAACATTAAATTAAATGTGTAATATCAAATGATTTAAATAAAATTGAAAACTATTTTAAATATTTAAACAAAGCTACTTTGTGTTAAAAAGGGTATTTATTTCCAATTTTAGCCTTGTTGAAATTGGACTCATCCCACATTTGTGATCGCTATTACAATATAGATAAAAATAAAACAAGAAACTAATCAAAAGTATTGAAGACCTTTGAATTACAATTTGAGATTAAACGCACCTTTTCTTACACTAAGCAACAGAAACAGTCGGTGTGAAAAAATATCTGTATAGATAAGATTTTCAAATGAAAAAAATGATTGAAGAGCTCAGCCAGAACTGTTAATAATCATTGAAGATTAACGCACTCATTCCAAAGCACAAATCTCATTCTAAAATTAGATGGATCGATCTGCCTTCTGTTCTTAGGTTTGCTCAGAAAAATGATTGATCAGCACAGAAAACAAGCAGCAGTTGATAAATTGATTTTTTTTAATTGACTTCTGATAGCTGCAAACACAGAATTTCACGAACCGTTCTTTTAAGATCAACGTGACATCATATACAATTCCAATAGCAGAACTGATAATAATTGATTATCAAACAATAACATAATATAAATGATACTGATGGTATAAGTAATTATTATGGTAAAAAATTAAATATGCAAAAAGTATTAAATCGGCCCCACGTCCGAAGAATTCAGTATGAAACTGTCACCGACAGAGTGGAAATTTCTCGGGAAAATGCGACCATTGACATATTTCAGTTTCGCTTTGCGAAACTGATCAAATAATTGAATAAACTAATGCGATTATCACATCCCATTCTATTATTAGTGAGACTGGAGTCAATTGACACTCGGTCAGCTCACCAATGGAACATATTAATCAATTATCACGTATCAAAGTTCCAGACTCACCAATTGACAAGATGACCGATGAATTGGTAAACCATTGAACTTTACACCACACGAGTTTAAACGGATATAATAATCCATGACGAATCATTTTTCTATTCTCACAACTACTGACATTCCTTATTTTCCCCATATATTCAGTTACAAACAAACATTTATATAAAATGAATTAAACGTTGTTTACATTTCAATTCCATTGTCATGGAAACAGTAAACATAATTAGCGATCGATAAAGAAATACTCTTACAAAAAATCAAACAGACTACCACAACGTAATCAATTAATCATCACCATTTCTCACACAGGCCAATTGGTATGCTTTTATCACTATCAATTGAACAGATGTGCGCACACATTCAACCCGAACATACACATTTAGACACCGTTTTTTCACAATTATAATGAAATAACTTTCCACATTTTATCAGACAGGCACACACGTCATTACGTCATTTGTGGAATATTTTTATCATTTTTTGTCAATTTTTTTTGGAAAAATTAACAATTCTAACCAAATAATTTTATTAATATTACAAATTAATGTAAAACTTGTTTCCAAACAAAAATATTTGTTTTAAGTCACGGTATCACGGTATTAATTTTATTATGAAATACAAAATAGTCAATATTAACATATCAATAATTATTGTTCTTCATTCAAAAATTAATCCTCATTCGGCGATACCGTCTCTTTCTCTGGTTAATTATTCTCGTCGTCGCCCACTTTGTCGTCTTGATCTGAAATGTCAATAATAATAATAATTGATTTTATTAATAATCAATAATAATAATTCTGACAATAATCAATTTAGTGTTAAACTAAATAAAAGTCATTACCGGCATCAGATGTCCACAGAGTCAAATTGTCTCGCAGCAATTGCATGATGAGAGTCGAGTCTTTGTAACTTTCTTCATTAAGATTATCCAACTCCGTTATGGCGTCGTCGAAAGCCTTTTTGGCTAATTGACAAGCACGATCTGCTGAGTTTAAGATTTCATAGTAAAACACAGAGAAATTCAACGCCAATCCCAATCGGATGGGGTGGGTCGGTTGTAGGTCAGTCTCTGCAATGGCAGTGGCCTCTTTGTAAGCCGTTAAGCTGTTTTCAGCAGCCGTTTTACGTTCGTTATCGACGGTAAATTCCGACAAATAACGATAATAATCGCCCTTCATTTTTAAGAAAAACACTTTAGCTTCACCACCAGTTGCTGAAACCAGCAAATGGTCATCCAAAAGCGAAATGATATCAGCACAGACTTCTTTCAGTTCCTTCTCGATTTGGCTTCGATAAGCTTTAATTAACGGAAGTCTTGATGGATCTTTTTGTTCCGCTTTCTGTTCAATACTACTCATTATTCGCCACGAAGCTCTCCTGCTTCCAATAACATTCTTGTAGGCAACAGAAAGTAGATTTCGTTCCTCCATATTCAATTCGCCTGTCATTTTAGCAACATCCCTCATTGCATCAACCATTTCTGTTAAAGATATAATATAAAATATTGTATTAATGATAATTTAGTTACCATCGTATCTCTCAGCTTGTTCAGCCAATTTAGCTCGGTATACTTTAGTTTCTCTATCGGCCATGTTCTGAAAGACAAGAGTTATACAGTTTGAAAAATTAAAACTTTACTTAGCAGTCAACTTCCTCGAGTCCGTTATAAAAGTGAATATAAATGAAACCAAATGATTTAATAAAACAAAACTTATTTTAGTCACGCTTTTTAGATAAATTTTAAATAAATTATTTATTTTTTATGTAATAATCGATTTTAATTGATTTTTTTTATTTTATAATTTTATTGATTTTTTTTATAAAATGGAAGTTTGTTATTCTTGTCGAAAACCGATTTTCGGAGTTTCTTTAATTTCAATGGGTCGGAATTATCATCAGTCATGTTTTACATGCTCCCAATGCAATAGTCCCATTTATGGTAGTTTCACAGTTGGAGAAAATCAACAGCCTATTTGTGGAAATTGTAAGCAAGGATCTGGAGGTAATACAAATATATTTTTAATTACCTTAATATTGTTATAATAATAATAATAATCTAGAATTGACACGAAATTAGTTAATTATTAAGCAATAAAAAATAAAATTATATAATTTTCATGGATATATATTAATTTTTTATTAGTTAATGTATTGCTTTAATATTTTAATAGTTTCAGTTTACATGATTTCATTTTTAATTGTTAATGATTGGGATTAAACATATGAAAAAGAAATGAAAACATTAATTAAAGATCGTTCATGCCTCTATTTGTAAATCGTGAAAATCTTTTTGTTTCGACACTTAAAATTTTCATACAAATAATAAAATTAATTTAAGGGACTTTTACTTATTTAAACTTCATTCTGTAAAATAGTTTAAGAAAATAATAATTTAATTTAAAAGAATTAAGGAACATTTTATTTAATAAAAACTTGAATGAGTTACAATATATTATTCATTACAAATTAATTGACTAAATTTGAGCTCGATATTTATTTTTTAATCTGTTTTATATTTTGACATAAAAAGGATAAACACACCCACATTTCCCCTTCTACCTTTGAGCTTTCTTGGAGCCATAGCACTAAGGGATAAAAGTTTGTCAAATAATTTAAAGAAATACAAATGAAACTATAATGAAACTCAAAAGAAAATCCAATATATTAACATTTACAAATAAATGTAAAGTCCATTTATTAGAGTATGAATGAATCAAAATATATAATAAATTATAAAATAATACGAAAACTGTACAAATTATAAAATTTTAGGATCTTGCAATAATCGAGAGCTTATTAATTTGATAGTTTAGTGAAAAAAACAGTATCAATTGTAAATTTTTTCTAAATATGCCTTGATATATAGTAGAAAAAGCGTAAAATAAGAATAAAATATGAAAGAATGTTTACAAATCAACATTGCATCATAGGTCAGAAATGCTATGATTTTCCCTTGTGGTCTTATTATGTCATAATTTTGTAATATTGTAAGAATTGTGTTTAATTTATCATCCTTTTTCATTTATCTCAGTTAATTTGTTTGGTTAATTCATGATTTTTATTACTTTTTAATGTCATGTTTTTATGGTCAAAATGTGCAATCCCGACCATGAAATATCCTTTGACCTGAAATTGACAGCACGAGTCGATGTTACACCTAAACATTTTGGTCTGATAGCGTGTTCTAGGTATAGCCTTTTTCAACCTGCAAAATATAATTCATTTTTTATTATTAATTTAAATAATAAAATTTAAATGTTTTAAACAATTTTTATAAGATATATAAAGTTCTTAAAATTAACATTTAAGCCATATGAATTAAACTATTATAATCGGATACTACAAATATTATAAAAAAATTAAACCAAATACAACATTAAATCAAAAAACAAGCAATCATAAAGAAAATAAAATTATGTATATAAAGTAAATTGTGTTAACAAATATTTTAGTATTTGAAGAAAAATGTATGAAAAAGAAAGTCATTATTAAATTTTTCATATATGAATCAATAATGACTAAATATATAGGGCCCGACAAAGAAAAATTTCGTTGTTCTTCGTCGAAGAAATCCTATCAAAATCTAATAAAAACATACATACAAACATTTACTTGTTAAAATCGCATGTACAACTATACTACAAGTGTTAACGAACTTTAAAGTGTTAGAGCCTAAACAAAAGTGTCCATCAGCCTCAATAACATTCTGGAGGTTATGTGTAAAATTTTGAAATTTCGTCTGTGAGCGTGGCCTCCGATGTTGACTCTAGATATTGGTGAAAATCATTGCTCAGCTCTCCTGAATTATTGAAGCTTCCTCACGTCTGTAGCAGTCGTAGTTACTGAAGATAAAGTGATCCATGAGGCTTGTGTCGGATGAGTATGGCGGCTGGTTTAACAAGGACACGCAATGTTCTGCTAATCAAAGTCAAATCAACTGTGCTATATGAGGTCTGGAATTGTCATGCTGAATGATCATTTCCCATTTCTATAGGAATTGTAGACATTTGTCAGCGTTAATGGATCATCCAACGGGAAGAATTTCGAAATAAAAGAGTGATTTCGCAAATCTGTTTGCAACAAAATATCAGAACTTTGTGATCAGATATTATCCGCCTAGAAATAGTTGGATGATCACCTGTGCCACTCACCCAAACACGCTTGCATTCTTTTGTAAGTACTTCTCGAAGTTAAATTCATTTTTCATGGATCACAAAGATTTTTTCTTTTGCCCGTAAAACTAAATAAATGTTCAATATTTCTTGATAACAAGTGACTCTGATTCTTTTGTTATTATCAGTCAAAATGTGATTAATCAATCTTGTGCAAAGTGACTTCTTTCCTAGTTCTTCTTTTAATATGGGGCGAACACTTCTTTCTTCAATGCCAGTGACATTCTAATATTTATTCACGAATATGTAAAGTTTTCTGTTTTTATTGTTCTCTAATACATTTATTAGTAAATTTAAACATTCCTTACCGTTTATAATTTTACAAATTTAGCATCTATCATCCACAGATTGATTTTTTCTTCATAATCTTGTTGCACAATCTTACTCTACAGCTCTCAACGAGGTTTTACCAAAAAATCAATAACAACATTCATTTCTCAAATAATATGTAACTATAAAACGAATTCTCTTCATTCTCGGTATGAATGCTGTCTCCAACCACCGAAATAATAATAATATTAAATATACAATCGGTAGACTGAGGGTTAACTTCCTTAATGGAATCTGATAAGCTAAATCGGATTTCATAAGATTTAGATTCTTTAGGCACTATAGTTCACACAATTAATTAAAACTATTTAATACTACTACTATAAAATATATTTTAATATAGTAATTACAAACTTATTACCTTTTAATTGAAGATAAGAAAAAATTTCTCACTTGGATGCAAGTGAAAAGTACATCTGATAAGAACTACGATTTAGTCTATCAGTTAGACAGAACTGTAAACCAATTGAAAAACACGGAGGCAAGTAAAAAAGATTATTAATTACTTGAATTGATTTATTCTTATCGACTCGCTTATTGTTCTTAACAACTGTCATAGATTCGCTGAATGTCAGTGTTTGAAAAATATCTGGCACTTTATTTCTGATTTCGGTTCGGTATACATACTTTTTTTAGTCAATGGAGATTGACATAATATTCAGAAAATATCTTTTTCTATCTTACGTTAATCTACACGAATGCCACGATTCTCTATGTTTAATTCAGCAATCATAGATGATGTCAGTTATGCCTCGTTGAGCTCATCACTTGAAGGTTCACTGGATTCAAGGTGATTTGGTTGAGCACTATTTTTGTCCCACTTGACTGAATTAAATTTATAAGTAATCAAATTTCAATTAATGAATGAATTAATATATTATTATTAATGACTCCAAAAATCTCTTAATTAACTTAATATTATTTTAAATCTATTTCTCAATACTTTATGAACTGGATACATTAATTATTTAATTTATACAATTTAGTCACTTATCTCTTAATTAATTACTTAATTATTTGAAACTCTTAAGTCATCTTTAATTGATTTAATTATTAAATTATTTATAACCATTATTCCAAAAATATTACAAAAAATAAGAAAATAATAATTAGATAAATATATCTGAACATGAAATGTAAAAATTATAAAAATAAAAAAAAAAAGACTAAAATGTGAAAAACACACAATTAATCAAAAATGTTAAAATAAACGTTTTTAAGGATCACACGAAAGTTACATTATTTTTTGATGTTCCTCTTTGAGATGCATCCTGGTACTTGATCATTTTTGTTTGGATCTCCTTTTCTTATCTCCTAAATAATTAGTTATTTCATTATTCCAATTTCGGCTATACCATGCCGATTCTTATTTTAGTCTCCTTACCAGCTGTTGATATTAATTTATCCTTGATCTCTGTCTTTTTCTATGGCTTCTAACCCTGTTATCTCTTTTTATGCTTTTGATTTATCGATAAATCATCCTACTTGAACAAAATTCGAAACTGTTTCAAAGTTTAATATAATTTATATTTCCTACTGTATTAACATAAAAAAAATAATTTTTTGTATTTGACAATGCTAGAAGTCTTTTTTCAAAGGACCTCAAAGAATCTTTACCAAAGAAAGACTTTCTGTGTGAATCATGTGTTATTAACAGAAGTTCATCAGAAGCTGATGTTTACTGGCTTAAGTCTACGAAATCCATAATTCGCCATTTTGTACTGGATAATTCTTAGTTATATGAATGTTAACAAACAAGAACAGGAAACATAGTGCCTTCCAATCAAATAATTTCAAGTTCATTTCTAACTGCATGAAATATTTTAGATACAAAGTTATTTTCATAAAGTTGTGGAAATGTTTACTCAATCACTATGGTGATTTAATCATGCACAAAATTCACAGTTTGATGAAATCTCTATGGCTCGAAATCACAAAAATGAAGTCGTTTTAACAATAATAACGACATACCGGAGATACTTGAATCAGATTATTCAGAAATACACAATGAATAAACTTCTTTTTAATTAAAACTTTTACACAAAAATAATCAAAGCATTCACCAACAATCTATTTTTCCAAAAAATTCTGAATTAAAAAAATAATTACCGAAGAAAATTGTTTGAGATTTTAGAATTTTTTGTCGTGATTTGCAGTTGAAGATAATCGTGGAGATATTGTTGAATTAATCATCGTTGTGCAACTCGTGATCGAATGCAATTTTAGAGTTACTAATTTATCATATTTCTGATATTTACTGCATTGCAAACTCAATTATAAGATATCTGAGTTATATAACAACATGTTTCGTTAATATTAAGATATTAAAATTATTGTTAGGTTCGCCAAAGACACAACCACTAAGAGTCTATAATAATAATAAAAATAAAATTATTAAAGAGAATAATAAAATAAATAAATAATTAATTATTACAAATAATAATTTAAAACTTATAAAAATAACGATTTATCTCGCCGTCGAGATAATTGAAACATAAATTTAGAATTATTAGGCCATTGGAGGAAATAGCCTTCCAAAACTAACTAATGATGGTCGTTGGTTGATTTCGTTTAAGAAATTCGCCGACGGAAAAAGAAGTTTGCGAAATATTTTAAATCTAAAGGTTATCCGTTTCTACAACAGAATTAGTATCTACGACAGAAGAAGAAATAACTATAGAATCTACGTAGGAAGAAGCATCAATTTAAGGAATAACGTCTCAAATTGAAAAATCCACTTGCGTTATTTTCATATATGCAATAATAACAGGAAACTCAGAAATATTTTATACTTGTTCTGACGCGAATTTCAGAATAAGTATAAAATATTTCTGAGTTTCCCGTTATTATTGAATATATGAAAATAACGCAAGTGGATTTTTCAATGGGCCCCACCAAGTTAGGAAATGCACTAGCCGACTGAAAAGGGCCTAATGAATTTGACCGCTCCAGTGAGACCGATAATTTTTTTAATTATTGTGTTAATTTTAATTTTCTTTTTTATGACTTATTTATTTGAACATTCAAAATTGAAATTATTTACTGAGATCTGTGTGGTTTCATATCGACCAATTATTTGATTACATTAACTTGGTTTTATTTGCGATTGTTTCATGAACGATTTGTAGTAGTTTAGTGAAATAAAGTTTCGATGCATTACAATTGATTGGAAATAAAGGTTATTGTGGTTATTTTGATTAAACATCGGAGATTATCAACACGCTATCAACAATGTGAGAAGTCAGGAAAGTCGAGCTGAAGTTACACAATTCTATTTAAAGAAAATAGTAACACTTTTATCACTAAGATTAAAAAAAATAATATAAAAATGACTGACTTACGGATACAATATTATTTCTATAGATAAATCAAAAGGTAATAAATATTTAATCATATAAAACATCAAGATGATCGGTCTAAATTCTTTCATATTCATATTAAATTTCACAGATCACTTGATATATATCAATATTTTTATTTTATGGTAAATTTTCTCTACATTTCCAAACATATTAAATCAGACGATATTATTAAAACAATTGATATTATATTTAAAATATGTTCTGAACCAGACAAAAGATTAAAAAAAAATCAAAATTTATCGATCGATTAATTCCATTGTAAACATTGACATTTAAGATTCAATTATAAAATCTTAGTCTGAAAAATGTGGTTCTATAAAAAATAGAAACCAATAAATCGATATTTAATAAATTTTAATTAATTATAAAGATAATTATCAATAAAACGCTCAGAATAGAAAATGATATGTGGGAAATTATTTATTTTGTAAAAAGACCATAATATAGTAGTAATAATAATACAAAGACTACAAATAACGGATTTGCACATTTAAATAATAACGACTCCACAAACGAGAGGAGCCAGATAAAAGATAAACCGTATAGAATCAGTTTGAAAAAATTTATTTAAACAAGAAAATAAAACACACTTAGACCACATTTCAAAAAAAATGATAAGTTGAAGAAATCGATTATTTTTTTTTCGAATGAACTCTGAACTTGGCCTCTTTCAATGCTCTGACGATGGCCACCTCCACGTCTCTCTCGGGACAAGTGTAGAGCCCCACCACGGCTTCTGTGCAAAAATCAACGATCGCAACAAAATCGCAATAACGCTTTCACAATTACCTTTGATGAGGGGCTCCAATTTGAGTTTAAATGCATATTTATTATTTGCACCAGTCCTGTTGAATTTTTGCGAAAATTCTTTGGTTATCAAACAGAAAATCATTCTGCGAACGGTCTCGCGGATATTCGTACCGGTTCTTTGACGCAAACGTTGAATCTGTGATAAAAAAAAGCAATTTTATTATTATCTATTATTTACGGAAGCTCGTTTTTTGTCGACAACAGCGACAAAGATTGATCCAACCACTCACCACAGACATTCTGAAATTGGGATCATTGAGATTCGTTTCGAATTGATGGAGATGGTAATCGTTTTCGATTGGCGAACTGAAGAAATCGGTCATTGGGACTGTGGATTCTGGTATTGTGAAAATCGGCTGTGAGAAGTTTTGATTTTCGACTTTTTGAATGTTCTGAACATTTGGAACAGAAGAAGTAGCTGGAGCAGGAACTGAAACAGAAGCTGATTGAGGAGGAGGGGGAATCACTAAATTGCTGTTAACTGACGATGGATCAATATGGTAATTCCTTTCAATACCGTCCAATTTTTTGAAGATATTTGTCAGCAGATTTTGATTGTCATTTTGGGCTTTTAAGATCATGAGCATCATTTCTGTGTGACCTGAAGATCATAAAAACGAGTTTAAAAACAAATAAGAAATGAGAGAACGATTTGGTGTTTCATGCAATCAGCAGCCATACCTTCTGTGGAGTTTAGAGGAACACTGATTTTCGACTGAATGATTCTGCTCCAATTATTATCGTAATTAGAGTAATTGACTTGATTGGAAGGGTTGATATTGATTGGTGACGAGTCTAAATAGAATTAGTTAGTTTCACAACGATATTATAGACAACTAAATAAATACAAGGGGTACTGAAAGTAGTGGGGTTGAAAGATTGTGCGGCTCTGTCGTTACTCATGTAAGAAGGGTGGATGCCGACTATGGTACAACTTTATAAAACAATATGATGATGAATGTAAAAGAAAACCGTTCATATTATTTGCCGTGTGAGCACGAACAATCACGTCCTCCTGTCTGAAATTTAAAAATAAATTGGCATTTGTTGGAACAGATGATGAGAAATACTCTTGTCATTATTTAATTGGAATTCCGAATATTAGCTCAACCTTATAATTTCTCCCTTTAAATAAAGAAAAATACATAATCATTAGTTTCGCCTCCGATTTTAGCAAAAATTTATTTGAAAAATTGAAGGGTCACTGAGAGATTGTCTTTAGTAAAGTTTTAACGCTACCAATAGCTTAATAAGACAAATAGTCTTTCAAGACAGTTATAGTATTTTTATCATAATTAATCCTATGATCACTATTAATGTTATCACCGGAACTAAAGAAATATACATTCAATAAATTCATTCTTTCCCTTTTCTTAATCAACCATCAAGTTATTTAGAGACCTGAGAGCATATCACTGGAATAAGACTATCCTACAGCATCAATACAAAAATGACAATTTTGATTAACCTTTAAATGAAGTTTTGCAATGAAAATAAATTAATTATCTTTTCTGACATTATGTTAAATTTTTAAAGACCTGAAAATTTTTTTTGATTATTCTTTGAATATAATCAAAACATTGAATATCAAACAAAATTAATAAATGTATTGAAAAAACACACTAGATTAATTTTTATTGATTAATTATTATTGTTATAAAAAAATTATCAATTATGAAATGATATTGATTTAATATTTAGCGGAAAAATATTTTGTATATTTTCATCACAATAAACTTACATATTTTTAGGTTCAGTTTTAATTGTCATTGGTAAATTTGTATTTAAAGAAGTATTCTGATTTATACTTGGTACAGATGGAACGAATTCACTATTATTAGAATTTTCATAAACATGATTTAAATGATTTCTTATATCTGAATAAGACTCGGTTATGAGACAATATAATAGCTATAGGTAAATGTTTAGAATGAGTTTTCACCTTTTATTTCATTGGGAAATAAAGTCTCAAGTTGCAACAAATTTAACTGTGGATCCATTTTTAAAAACTATAACAAAGTTGTTGATTATAAAAACAAATTACCTTCTTTAAATAAATGGTTAAAAACTTTTTGGCAATTAGAGAAAGAAAAAATATATGATTGAAATTGTATATACAAACAAAAACTGGAATTATAAAAAAGATTTAATAGATGATGTAAATCTTTTTTTTCTTTTTAATAATTATTTTGATTTCTTAAATAATTATTTTTCGAATTGATTACCTAATTAATATGAAAAATAAATCAATAAAAATTTAAATAATTAATGATTTTCGAGAAATTGTATTTACAGACAAAACAGTAAAATTATAAAATATTAAGTTGTTCAGTATGAAATGTATTTTAAAAGTAAATGAAATAGGTTATAAAAAACTGGTTAATAAAAATTATTAATTAAAGTATTTTACTTATTGTTGAAACACTTTTTTCGATATAATAGTTTATTGATTTCAAATTTCATTAAATTGAGCTATATCCTTTTGAATGGTAATATGATCGCGGAACGCTTTTTTTGACAAGAAAGCATTCATGTTCTTGAATAAATGATAATTTGTTGGTGAAAGATCCAGGGAATAAAGTGAATAAGACAAAACTTCGAGGTATAATTCAAGCAAATTCTATGCAATTATTGTGGTCTTGCATTATTTTGACGACAAATTGGCTTTCTTTGACTTAAAATTCTGATATCGTTTAAAGCAGTGCTTCTCAAAACTTTAAAGCTACCACTATATATTTTAGCTTGATAACAATAAATTTGCCTAATATCTAACTAAACATTCAATATCTATGAGTAACCAGCAAACAGAAAAATTTATAGTTGTTGTAAAATGTCAATTTCTCATAATAGCAACAAATAGCGCTGAATTACTTAAATTTTTGTTAATACGAATCCTCTGTGGACCACTTTGAGAAACACTGGTTTAAAGTACCCAATTTCACAAACTTTCGCAGTACAAATTATGAATTCCTAAATTGTCTTGAGTGAGAACTAAATCTTGATTAAAATGGAAATAATCCTTCCTTTTCTATCTTGATTTCACTTATTTTCTCAATATAGACTTTCAGGTTCAAAACCAATGACAAGTTTTCTTGATAATTGTTCCTTTTATAATGAATTGAGTGAAAGTAATAGTACCAGTAATCATATACATAATTTGTAGAAATTACACAAGAGTTCGATGGTTAGTGGTAAATAACAGGCAAACAATCAGTATTCTTTTGATTAATATTGTAAAATTTTATTGATGTGCATTTCAAACGGTTCAATTATTTTGTTTTAGGATTGGGGGTCTGTGCAAAATGTCATATGCAAATATTCAATTCTGTCATTACAGCTTTGGATCAGAAGTGGCATACCGATTGTTTCAGATGCATTGTATGTAATTCTCTCATTAGAGACGAATTTAACAATTTCGATCAAAAGCCAGTCTGCCAGGGCTGTTATTCTAAAATCTCTTCATCAGGTTTGCATTGGAAAACGAATGAAGCAAGCATAAATATTTTAATTTCAAGGTTTTCAACAATCTCAAATGTCATCAGGCATTGTTTGCAGTCGATGTAATGAAAAGATTGTTAGTGGAACCATCATTACGGCTCAGAATCAAAAATTTCATAAAAGTTGTTTTATTTGCGAAAAATGTAGAAATCCAATCGCAGGAGAGTTCAGTACCCAGGATAATAAAATATATTGCGTACAATGTTATACAATGAATTTTGCCAAGAAGTGCCAAGTAAAAGTTAATTACAATAGAAAAAACACAAAATGGAAAAACAATATTATTATTAATTACTATTAATATTATTAATAAATTGGGTTTTAAAGTAAATTTATGTTTGTAAATAATATATTCACACATTTTCAATAATTTTGATTATTATTATTATTATTATCATTATTATTATTATTATTATTATTATTATTATTATTATTATTATTATTATTATTAT
>JBBMKC010039469.1:0-18138 GCA_037834085.1 Bipalium vagum | reverse complement strand
TTAAAAACTAATAATAAATCACGATTATATTTTAATAAAATGGACTTTTATACCATAAAAAAGGTGAATGAAGAAACTGTTCACAAATAATTATTTAATTTATTAAATTTCAGTTTGGAAATTTTTAATGAATATTATTTTTAAATTTTACATACCAAAGTACATATTATCAAAGTATTATAAATAATATATAATATTTTTACTTTTAGAAATTTTTGAGAATATAAAAATTCTAACAAAATCCGCCAAAAATATTAAGTTAATTATCACAAAATTAAAAATGTGAAGATATTAAATTAGATTAAAAATTAATTAACTTAAATTTATTAAATTAAATAAAACTATATTATCTTAGGGTTGTCGGAAGGTCTTTAGATTACCTATTTGTAACTTTAATTTGATAATTTTTATTGTCTCATTAACAAATTATTAGTAAGTGTTATATATCAAATTAAAGGATTTGTTTTATGGAATCCAATGACATAATATTGATTCTTAGATTTTTATTAAAAGGCGTTATTTTTTTCATTTAAGAAATGAAAACTAACAATAACGTAATACGTGAACTTTTACTGTACGAGTTCCAGTTAGGACATAATGTTAAAGAAGCGATTCGAATTATGGGCAAAGCAAAAGGAGATGGTACCGTTAAGCGTGCTTAAACTTTTAACTGATATAAAAAATTTAAAAATGATCTATTTGATCTTGTTGACCAACCGCGTACCGGACGCCAGTTACCGATTGATTCAGAGATCATACGTCAAGCTATTAAAGCAAACTCTATTACAAGTCAACGAAGACTTTCAGAATACCTAATTTTTGGCCAAATCAACAGTCCATGATCATTTGCATAGGCTGAAAAAAGCTATAGCTATGCATTAACCTGAGAGCAACAAAAACAAAAAATCAAATTTTTCAACAGTTGTTATGCAATCCATATGATGAACGGCTTTTTATATGAATCATCACGCCCGACGAAAACTGGATTTATTTTACCAACTATAACAGGAAAAAGCAGTGGCTCAACTCAAATCAACAAACTTTTGCGATACCAAAAAGAGAACGCTTTGTAGAAAAGATTCTTCTCTGTGTTGGTGAAATTACGAGGAAAAAGTGCATTTTGAACTTCTTTAAAGTGGATAAAACCGTCAATACCGAATTGTGTTCAATGCAATGAGAACGTGTGGTTGAAGCTTTGAGGTCCCGTTATCCTTCCTTAGTCAATCGTACACGCTTTATTCTTCAATGAAAATGCCAAACCGCATACTTCGAAGGTAAGGCGTCAAAAATTTGAAGAGCTGCAGTTTGATCTTCTCCCTCATCCAGCCTACAGTTGAGACCTAGGGCCTTCTGATTAACACCTTTTCTGGTCAATCGCACATTTTTTACGAGGACGTCTTTTTGGTACGATTGAGGAGTTCGAAAATGTCCGTCGAGAATTTTTCTCTTCCAAAGAAAGTGCATGATATGCAAGAGGAATCAATAAGCTTGTGGAAATATGGCAGAAGACTATTGAGCACAATGGACTATATTTTAAAGAATAAAATTTTGTTTTATATATTTCATGAAGTTTTTTTATTTACCTTAAATCAGTCTAAAGACCTTCCGACCATCCTAATATATAAATAAAATTATTTTATAAAAATAACTCTGTTTAATTTTTTTTTCAGTCAAATAAATATTTTAATTTTAGTTATTTTTTATTGTTTACTTTATGATTTCATGATTAATTTATAATTATGCTTATAATTATAAATAATCACCAGAGTAAAACGTTTAATAAAATTGATTTAATTAATAAATATGAAAGGGTTCGTAGTCTTAGACTAACATTTTTGAGTGCAAATTTATAAATTGTCCAAAGATTATGTCCAAATTTCGTAATTATTACAATATACAAACATCGTCCAAGGAATTCAATATGTTCTCTATATAGTTTTTATTAAATGTAATTAAATTTACATTTCTTCGACAAGGATCAGAACATGGTGGTCTCACGATTCAAAACTTAGATGTTATGTTTTCCGAACCAAAGAAATTATGGAATTGTTAAATGGCCAACTCTTGGAGGATCAAATTTTACCAAAATCTTCAAATTTTAGATTCACCTTAGGTTGAAAGTTAGAAATTACAATTACAGAAAATATGTGCTCAAAAGAAAAAAGCAGCGATATAACCACCAAAGGCACAAAGCATCAAATGATTATATTTTATTATACTCAGTCTATATAAAATATTGTTATTATCAGTAACAGTATGGAACACGTATTGACTTGACACGAAACCATATGTTCCTCTATTATAATAGTTTTATAACTGATGATTTCAGCTTAAATTTATCGACCAAATTACCCTAATTTTGTTAATTCCGGCTGCCAGTAATAAAATGATAACCACAGAGGCTTGTTAATTTTAATTATCATTCAGGACAAGGATATTAAAACTGTTGGGTGTATGACAAAATTGAATTCGGTTTCATTTTGTCCACCTCGCAATAAATCATTCTTTTTATAGAAAATTTTTAGCAAATTTTATTATGGAACTTTCATTTAATGTCTAGTCAAACAATTACTTATTACGAAAATCATAACTAATCATTGATTTATTTTGGTAAAAGTCAATCTTTTTTATTTGAAGTGTGGTACTCTTCAATAGTACCATAGTCACAGAAAGTTTTTTATGCTAGAAATGTATCCATCTGCTTGAAAAAATGATAATCTGATTGGGTGTGGGAAATAAAATAGTTGGGCTTACCCAATGCAGACTTCCGATAAAGTTCATCAAAGAAAATAAAATAATATTCAGAGGGACCGCTAAAGTGGGTCATTAATAATGTTAAGCTATTAAATTACTATGAACGCTAAGAACCGTTTTTAATTAAATTGTCATTATTATTCTAGTATTATTATAAATTATTATTATTATTATTATTATTATTATTATTATTATTATTATTATTTCATTTCTGACCCAATAATAATTATTATTATTTTTATTAGTATCAGTATAACAACAGAATAATAATTAGGTTTAATTAATTTTAAGAATAATCTTTATGCAAAGATTAGCCTATCAAGATCACAATAAAAAATATAAAAGGAAAAAGATTTCTCCAGAATATTGCTCTCAAAAACGTACAAGAAACTCATTTTCGACTTACTACGCAGATTATTGTTTCTTAAGAAGCTTATTGTTTGAAGTTCGAGAAGAAGACTTCAATTTCAAATTAATACGAAAAATATCACACTTATATTCATGATATTTTCCCTTTCCTAGGGATTGTGCTTAAATTCCCCATCGGAGACCTATCTGTGAGCAGCCATATGGACTCTGTTGATAGTTTGGGAATTTAAACCGAAGACTAATTTTAAGATTGTTTTTGTTTTTCCTTTTTAAAATTTGAATTATTAGTATTTTAATTAGACGTTTTATCTTGTTTTAATTAACTATTATTATTCGACTTTTATTTGGTTAACATTTTATGTATTATGACATTCGGGACAATTTGGACATTATTATTTTTGTGATCCTTATATTGCTTGTTATTGTTATTATTGCTATTTTTCGGGTGTGTTATAAACGCAAGTAATTGCTTTACTGATTGTTGTTATTTTGCACCACTTAAGATTCGCAGTCAGCTTAATTTTGATACCCTAAATATTGAACAAAATTCATAAAACAAAATTTGTGTAAGATTAATCGAAACACATTCCCATCTTTTATTTTAAAGGATTCCGATATTTCTAATACAAAATGATACATGATCTCAATTTTATAATTACCGTATAGTTTTCTTAGGTTTTTCAAATTTTAAAATTTATCTCCAAGAAAAGAGTTGACTTATAATTAATATGGAACTTCGAAGGATAAAGATTTCCTTGTTTATGTATATTACTCTTACTACAAATAATAATCTCTTAAATTTTTTAATCTTCACAAATTTGAAATTTTAAGTTTAATTTCAAACAATCTACACACAGGCAATCCACTGGGTTCGAGTAGACGTCTGTTGAAAAGAGCTTTCCCTTGAACATTCATTCTGGGACGATTCTCCCAGAAGAGAACTCCGTGACCACGACCGAACTATCTAGTCTTTTATGATTTCCGGAAAAAATAATTGCTGATTTTTCGATCTTCCCCTAATTCGTATCAAGTGATTTTAATTTTTTTCATTACAGGTACCACTAATAATAATAAATATCACTAATAATAAATACATCAAAACAGCTAAAATGTGTTAAAACCGAAAATGAGACTCAGAAATCATTTTTCTCAATGAATCAATCAAAAACAGAAATGAGGACAAATATATAAACTTGTTCTATCTGTGAAAATGTTTTCTTTATTCACTCTTAATTATGAACAAAAGGAAAGGGTAATCTTACGTTCTGATTATGTATTTTCAAGAATTTGCGGTTATCATGAGCTCAACGACAACCAGGAGATTGTAATCGAAAAAATAGGGCGGAACCCTTGTCTTTTTATCTTGATATTCCAGGTAAATCAATAATGATCAATTCAAGAGATAAAATCAAAGCTGGATTTCTGAATATTTTCAACAACTAACACTTAGATCAAGTAGGAGATCGCAAATGATTGAAAAATCGAATCATAAAGATTGTTGAGACAGTGAAATTAATGAAATGAAAAAAATATCAAAACGGATAAAACTCTGCCAAGATTTTTGTTAGTAATAATAACAAGTAATAATAATAATAAAATAGTAATAATAAATTCCGATATTAAAATTCTATCTTAAACCTTGAAGTTTATAAAGAATTTCCAGCAACCGTACGTATAGGTAAATTTATTAAGATAAAACAGGAAAACTGAAATGGAAAGATGAAAAACCGAATGAAGCACAAAATATATTCGATACGGCATTGATTTAAATTTATATTAAGTAATACCATCTAATCAATTTCTTGTTTTGAAAACAACAGAAATGAACATTAAATCCGTTTGGATACCTAAAGATCGACTTTATAGAATTTTATTGGTTTTATAGAAATGGAAGAGTAGTTGAACATAGAATGTAAAAATTTCAGAGCAAATAAATGTTTTACTAGTTTTGTTTAAGAATTACCTTTCGAGAAACTATGAAGTGGGTTTTTGGGTATTGACCAGTGATCGTTATCTTCTATGAAATAGCTTTTGTGATAAAAAAGAGTTTTGAGAGTTATGGTAACCCGCGGAAACCACAATAATATTTTAATTGATTATAAATAAAATTAAGAATAAATTATTTTTAGTTGTGAACGATAATTAGTGCTAACTGTAATATGTGAGTTTATTATCAAAAATTAAGGAATATGTTTTAATATGTATGTGGTTTAATTACCCCGAAGTACAGGAAGAAATTACTTCAATTGTAATATTGACGGAAAACATCATGAAGATTGATCGTAGGACAGATGTGCAAAAGATTAAAAGCGTTTGTCCTCATACAAACCCGCATTACCATATAAAACCTAATGGTCTTACAGTTAAATATGATAACGAAACATACTCTGACTTTATGATAATGTACTCTAAAGATGGCTTTGTTCTGAGCACGGATTCCAGAGTGACAACGGTTTTGAAGTAAAAATCTATGATGCCGACCCCAACAGACAGCATGGAGTCTCTGGCTCTACTATTGTCCACCAAAAAGTTCTCAGATTCGTACCTCTACATAAATACACTTAAAACTGGGTGGTCAAATTTTACGAAACGATTACTTAAATAAATAAAATTTGCGATTACTTACAACATTTTATAATTATTAGAGCTTATTGGTGGTTATTTAATATTATATATTATGATAGGATAAATTAAGAAGGAATTAGTATTTTTCAAATTATTTTCGATCAGTTTAACAAAGGACAAACGAAACGAAATCACTTTATATTTTATAATAAATAAAAATTGTTGATTATTATGAATATAGTTTAATGGAAAATATGTAGATGATGTGGGAGGTCATGAGTCGACTGATTTTCTTAGAACCTGTACAATGGTTAGAGATGGATACAAGTAACAATGTTGGTCCTCAAAAAATCGTTTTAAGTAATAAGGTTGAAGAACACCAGAACTCAAAGAAATTTAGTCCAAAGTAATATATATAAATGTATATAAAAGATATAAAATTTTAAATGAAATATATAAATTAAAATTAAAGTGAAGATTGAATATACTGTAAATTGTAAAATTATTATAATTAACTGCTATTACATGATGTATAATAATATAAATAATTGTTTAAATAATAACTTCTGTAACCAATTTTAAATGTTCGTCAGACCGATAAATTTTATTGATTATTTTGAAATTAACGAAATCAAAACAGAATTTTCTGCCAATTTATTTTTGTATGATGTAGACAAAGATAATGTTAATCCTGATTTTTATTTTGGGAGGTTATTTGATTACTCTAGGACATTGAGCTGATAATTGGAAGTTGGGATTCCGGAGATTTACAAAGTTACGGAGAAGCTGATGTTGAACACAGAAAGGGAGAATTAAATATAATTAAATATGGAATTCCTTGGAAAAAAGTCCTCATAAATGGTATTGTTTCATGTATATCGGCTGGTAATATTACTGAAAAAAATTATGTAATTCAATCTCTTTATAATATTATATTATGTTTTCTAACAGCCTGATATTCTTGTGTTCTGCTCCAATTGCGCTTGTTATTTCTATAGTATAGCTAAGGTTACTTTCATTATTTATCATTTGCAATGGTAGGATGTTCCCGAACTAATAACTCGATTTGACTTGCTTAACTTTGAAATACATGAATTATACTATAATTTTGTAAATCTGTTGTTATGGAGACAGTTCTCTTGCAAATGATAATCAATAATTGTCAAAGGCTTACGAAAATATATGTTTCAGTCAGAACTGACCGAGTTGGACAAGGACAATTCCCAGTTGCACTTGACACATGAGCAAACAATCGCTCCCAATGCGAAAAATGTTGTCATCAACGATTTTGGTACCCCTTAATGATATATGTCATTTTTCATATTGGTTCATCTAGACAAAGATGGTATCAACGAAATTATCGTCGGTTTTTCGGACAGGGTTGTGCGAATGTACAAATGGATTCTGGATGAGTCACTGGAAAAAGGTTTTTTGATCGAAATAATCAGATGGGATCTTTGTAGTCAGGTTGCACAGTTTCATTCTTTGATTTAATGAAACTGATTTTTCGTTTAGATTGGAGGATTGACAATCCATTGTTCGCCAAAACATGAAACACAAGTATGACTTTTCATTATGTGTTCATTTTGATGAAATAATTCGAAATTTTATTGACTATTTCTCTTTTTTGAAAGAAGCGCAGAATTTTGGTTATTTAGATTTAAAATTTTCCACTGCTCGTAAATTCTGAGAAGTGAAAGAGCACAGATTTTTGTTTTGCAGTTAAGATTTTTGGAAACAAATTTACACGATAAAAAGTATTTTCCTGGTTAAATGGGTTTAATTTGAAAACGGGGCCATGTCAAAATGGAATTATTTGATTATGTCGAGTTTCGCCTTGAATTCAATCAATTTTGAAAGACCAATGAAAACTCAGTTCCAAATAGAACTATAATAAACAAATTGATCGATATTTTGTTTTTAATTAAAGTTTTTTTAAAAATCCATTTCCTTGCGCAAAGTTATTATAAAATATATAAGTGATTTCAAAAAATCAATATTTTCTTTCGTCCAGATACTCGCTTCTTTGACTGGGGGCAGTTACGCTGTTCTGTTTTGGACCAACGCGTTTGAAGACAATGAAAAAAAGAAGTGATATTTTCCGGGTTTTTTCATCATGACATTGGTCTCCATCTATTAGGATTCCATATATCGATTACAAATCGATGAGTGACGAATACAAAGACAATCTGAACGCCGATATCAGAAGTGAAATTATCGGAAACATTCGAAGGTGCAACACTCAGCTGTTGTCCAATTACAGTAATTGTAACACTTGTGTGGACGGTGAGAGCCAAACGCCATATTTCGCCGTTTGCACAATCGATGGCCAGGTTATGCTGATGGATGAAGACGAAAAGATTTGGCAAGTCCATCTGGGAAGAGGAGAATTGTTTGGTTTGTCAAAAGTCGATATTACGGTTTTTTTGTTGCCAGAAGAAAAATAATAGATTGACATTATTGATCAGAAAAACGATGCTGAAGAAGTCGTCGTGTGCTCATGGGAGGGAGTCACATACATCATCAATCACCATCGAGAAATAGCACGTTTCTATCCCAAGCATCAGTGCCAAGCGTTTCTTTCCGGTAGCTTTGCCGTGGCTCCCGGCATCAATCAGCCCGTGATGATATATTCGACATTTGAAAACTCGCTCATGATATACTACAATTTGAATTTGAACCGAATTCCGGCCAGATCTCTGTTGCAGGATTTGCCAAAAACGCTGAAGGCTAAAATTAAGGAGTTGGGAATAAATGGTTAGGTTAATTTTTGTGTTTGTAAAAAAAAATTTGTAAAATGTAAAAAAAAAGAAGTTAGCATAAATTAATGAAGACATTGATAAACATGATAGGTCTTTTTTGTGACTTTTATCTTACCATGAATAAATAGATACCATGGGAATTGAATGAGAAAAAAGGAAAGGATATTTATAATATATGTCTTTTGACTCCTTCGTAAAAAAGATGATCCTTGCTATTGTCATGTGAGGAAAGTGATTCGAGAGAGAATGATTGAATGTCAGTGAGCATCATAAATATACCAAGGCTTTGGGTAACCGGAAAAACCTTTAAATCTATCTAAACTGTACATTCACATATATCTAAACTGGGATGAGGAAAGCTAAATGGATCTTGGTTTAATTGTCGCACAAAGTTTGGTGACATTCCAAACAGCATATCCTATCCATCATATCAGAAAGCTCTATCTACAGTAACTCGGGGTCTAATGATTCGATCTGGTTGTCCACGAAATGCCATAATATTGCTCGGACTATCAGATGATATGCTAGCGAGAGTAGCTCCATCCAGCTCCATAGTTTCCATATTTTAAGAAATAAGAAAACTTATAAATTCGACAATTAAATCAAATTTCAATTCCAGTTTCCATTAGTAGCTATAATTCCTAATAATAATCGATTTACAATTTTCATTGGAGAGACTGATTGACTTTCGGTTATAATTATTTTATTTTTTTAATTTTGATATAGAGGGCACCAAAAAAACAGCGTTTTTAAGGACACATTCTTTCAAAAAGTCTTTTTGATCAATATTCACCATGACATAACATGGTTTTGTTCGGTATAACTCACGATTCAGCTTGCATGTTGTCTGCTCTCCCAAGATTTGCTCTAAGAAAATTTTTCTAACGAGCACTGATTTAATGGTGTCATTCTTCTCTTTGACTCCAAATTCTGGAATATGAAGTGGAGATTCACCAGGTTCATATCAGGAGAGGACGTGCTGCATAATGATGAGGTTGTAATGTAGATTTTCCTTCAGATAAGCTGATTCAAGCAAGATATAATGAAATTGCGGTTTTACAATGCTTTGTTATTGTTCATGGACTTTCTTGTTTTAAAATTATAATTGAAATCAGTGATCTCCAACTGTACCTATCTGTTGAGCCCTCGAAATTCAGTTATGAATAGCAAAAAATAACAGACCTTATGATAACGAATTCACTGGGTTTGATTTTTTCATTCGACCTCTGAATTACTTTACAATAACTGGATATGGAAATGGTATCTCTTGAAAAATACACGAAAAAATAACGGATACCGTCATAAGGAATGAATGAAAACTAAAATATCGGGAAAATATTATTAGTATTTAATTTATTATTATAATATTTCTTTTATTATTGATTATAATTATTTCTGATAAAAAAAACATTACACTTTGTATATTTTTGAAAGCGATAACATTATTTTTATTTTTTACTGAATTAAACTAACAAAGGTAAAAATAATGTTGACATTTATATTTCAGATGCATTGAAACTTTCCACAACGTTCTTTTTTAGTTAATATTGATGTTTATTTTCAGTAAATGATAATGTTCAAATGCAAAAATTTATCCACGAAACTCTCTACAAATGGCCGACATTTCACAAGGCAAGTGACACCAAAGATTTTTTTGAAACGGCCTCCAACCTGGTTTTGTCACCGTTACTTAACACCAGGTCCAACAGATCAGAAGCTTTTTGACTTTTTAATTCGCGGTTTCTTTTATTTTTCCAATTAATAAATCTAGATAAAATTTCTTAATTATTTTCCAATAAATTTATTTTGATATTAATTTTAATTGTGAAAATAAGGATTTAATATAATAGGAATAAAAAAGAAATATTAAATTCTATCAATGTTACTCTTACGGAAAAAATTGTATTGTTTTTAAACAGAATTTGATCGATAATTTTTTATTAAATCAATGATTAAGAGTTTCACATATTGATTGTGATTTATTTATTTCAGGATAAATTCAGTAAATGAAAATCGTTTTGTCATCCAAGTAATATTTGGGAATTATCACTTATGATTAAAATTATTTAGTAAAGTTCTTAAAGGTTATTATCAATTATTATATTTGGAAGTGTAAAATCAAAATATTAAAATTAATATAAGCCTTGGTAATATTTTTAATTGAGAAATATTTAAAGTATTATTTTGTCACAAAAAGGTCAAATTTTCGGTGGTTGATTTGAAAATATAATATTTATTTAGTAAACCTACAGAAATGGATTGCGTTAAAATTCAAAATAAAATGTCTTGTTTTAAATATTCCAATAAGTTCTTATAAAATATTTGGAATGGGACATAAACTGCCAAACAAAGAAAACGTTTAACAATAATTATTATTTATGAAGCACCAATTTACACCAAAATGAATGATTATCATAAGGATTTAGATGAGTTTTACTTCAGAGATATGGGAAAGTTAGTAATAAACATTTAATCAAAAATTTAAATGAACTTAAATCTTCAAAAGTTACAGAAAATATATAATGAAAAGACAAATTGATTGAAATTTGCATAAAATAGTTTGTTGTTCATTCTCTCAAACTTATTTCTTCACAATTTCTTGATATAAATTATATTTTTAATTTATTTTTTAAAAATGATATAATTAATTTTTATTAATAATGATTAATTAAAATGCACAATTTTAAATGAGCCAGAATGTTATTTAAATTTTATTTTTCACAAAAAATTCTATTTACAGAAAGTTAAAAGATAGAAGTCAAACTTCAATACAAGGTTTCAATTTATTAGGATGTAATTAAAATTTCAATAAATTAAATGAAACACTCTTAAACAGCCTTCAAGCTAGGGCAATTATTTAGCGAGTTAATTTTTTTTCTATTATATTACTATTTTACCTCGACACGTTAACAATATTGTGTTCGTTTCTCTCAATAAAACCTTGTCTACTGAATCAAAACACTCAGGATAATATTCTATCCGCTCTCTGTGAACTGAATCAAAACTTTCACAATAAAACTTTATTGTTAAAACACAATCACAGCTAAATATAACAACAACAATTCACTTTTTAAATCACTCCAACAAACAATAATAACAAGTCTGAGAACTGTTAAGTCTCTTAAATAAAAGTGGAGCAGATTAAGAGCTTAACGGTAAAAGGTTTTATGTGTGATTAAAAACTGATTTTTAATCAAATAAGGAGATAAAATCAAAATCAAATGTACAAATTTTTATAGATATCAAATAACAATCTTATTATCTTTTAAAATTACAGAATCAGAGTGATTGCTATAATAAAAATCCAAAAAGTTACGATTAATTGAAGATAGGATATCTTTTCACACTGATATAAATATCAGTGTCTTAAAAGCCCTCAAAGAAATGTAATTCACTACCCTAAATAGTATGTGAACTACTAACAAAATAGAAGCTGATTCGGAAATAAAGGAACAAACGAAAAAAGATAATATGATTTTAGGGCTTTACGAGAATTTAATTAAATAATTGTGTAATTCACAAGAGTTATCAATCGAAATATTTGATTTTGGAAATAATTATTTATTGAAAGTTAATTCTGTAATTCGTAAGAATTACCAATTTATTAAACATGATGTTTATAATAAAATATTAAAAAGAATACTTTTTAATTGCTTAACAATGTATTCCAAAAATATAAATAAGAGATATCAACTTAAAATTAAAAAATTTGATTTCTTATAAAGTCCTTTCTTTTTAACAATTTCTATTGTCTGTTTTGAGTGGAAATGTTCACATCTGACCGTGATATTTGACTGTCTATTCTAGACTCTGGTGTGATTGTGTCCTTATCTTAAAATTTGCACTTATATTTATATATAATTTTTTTTGTATATTTTCTGTAATTAGTAATAATTATTTTTTTTATTTCATAATTTTATATATTTTGCTTTTAATAATAATTTTAATATACTTAATTTTTTCCTAAAATATATTTTTAGTAATTCCTACCTACTATTTTTTTTAATACTTATATTTTTGTACAACAACAACAATAATAATAATATTAATATTAATAACCATAATTATTTATAGTTTATTTTACTGAATTTATTATTTCATATATTTTTTATTAATTATTTTATTTAAAAAAAAAATTTTTTTTGAGGAAAAATTTCTTTACATTTAAGCACAAAAATCAAAGATAACAAGGAAATGAATAAGTCAATAAACCAATTTTTTATTAACAAAATATTGTCAAATGTATTAAAATATAAATTTCACAAAAAATAATTTTCAAATTGTCACTTTGAGGATTAATGAGGTTTAAGGATTTATGAAGTCTCCACATAGCCAAAATGTCGAATAATAGTCACGCCAAAATAATGATAAAAATTAAATTAATAATTATAAAGAGAGAGATGAAAGAGGTGATCATTACAGATACAGTTCCGAAAATCTCACTGGGTTCCCTTGTTAAATCTTTTTGCGTTCTCTAATCGACTTGCGAGAGGAAAAATCTGAAATAGGAATTCGGAAATAATCATCTTCGGAGTTGTCAAATCACTTGTAAATTTTCACGGTCGTATTATCGCTGTTGAATTGTCGAATTGTTACGATAGGGCTACGATCACCAATCCCTACGCTTCGACACGACTATTCACACGAATAGCCTCTAATTACTGTCTTTGTCTCTACGACGAGACAAAAGGAGTAAAATTCCTATTTTACCACCTCGACGCTGACGCTGATTATTATCATTATTGTTATCATTATTACAATCTTCTCAATAAGAATTGGGATTGCATTATCATTATCCCCTTTTTATTATTAAAATTCCCTTATAGTTACCATTAATCACTTTATTAGTATTCTTATTATTATAACTCAACGATTACATGATTCACTTATTCGTTAACTTCATAATTTAATTATTATAACACTGTTATTATTCGTAGTATTATTTTTTAAAAATGTTTAGTCTTTAGTACTATTATTTTCTTATTTATATATTTACGTTAGGAGAGCATTTGATCTTAGGGTGGGAATCTCAATATTATCAAATAATAATTATTTCAATTTCAAAAGCTTTCAATAATAAGGCTGCTGATAAAACCAAATTATTTAGATGTTTCTCTGCTGGTAGTGTATCGTTGTTTTGTTATCTAAAACGTTATATTTTTGGGGACTCCCAGGCACAGATCAACTCCCAACACTTCCCGGAGATAAAAAATGAACCTTCTTTAAAACATTTTTTGTGAATTTGTGATCTTTTGCATGGTATGAACATTTTCGTGAATTTATGATCTTTTGTATGGTATGAACATTTTCGTGAATTTATGATCTTTTGCATGGTACGAAAATATTGAAAAGATATATTTGTCTTTTTAAACATTTTTTGTGAATTTATTTTGTAATGATCTTTTGAATGATGCGAATATTTTGTAAATATATGTATAAATGATTACTGAGAAGTCCTGAAATTATAAAATAAATAAAAATATATAATATTCTAATTTTAGAAAAGACAGTAAAAATGATTACTAAAAATAAAATTAGCAATCTGTAATTAAATAAATAGTAAAAAATATATATTTAAAAAAATTAAAATTAGTAAGTTAATATTACTAAAAATAATTATAAAAAAGAATAATGTAATATAAATTAGTGGATCTGCAATGAAAAAATGAGAAAAAATAGTGTAACATAAAAACGCTTTTAGTTTTATCACATAATACGGAAATAAACGTCAACAACCGGATTCCAGCATTATTCTCATATCAAACAATACGACAACTAATCAGATTCACAGACTGAAAAGGAAACTATAACTAGTATAAAACCAGTGAATAACCCAAGAGAAAAAAGAAAGAAAAGGTGGACAGAAAAAGCAGATCAGAAACAACATAAAAAAATTAAATCAGGAGAAACAATTTGATATCCAACAGTAAAGGACACAGAAAAGCTAATCAACAGTACAATCCGGCATCCAAGATAATCAGTTACAGAAGAAATTCGAATCTCAACGTAGTCAAAGTACGACGGAAAACAAATTAACTAATCAAACTGCCAAGGATTCAAAAGGTATATTTCGATCCAGAAATATCGCCATTCTCTGCAACAATTATAGTAATTATGAGTAATTATATTTTATTTTAATCTTAAAAACAATTTCAATTTGATTTTTAAATTGACTATTGTTTTACTCTTTAAAATCTTATACGGAATAAAACAATTGAATAGATCTCAAATTGTTATTCCAACATCAAAATAAATTTTTTTGTTTTTCTTGGGTAATCTTTTTGCTTTCTCTACGTCAAGTAGGACGGAGAAGCGCTTGTTTATGTTGAGAACTCTTTAAGGTAGGATTGCAAAGAGTATAACTAAAAACTTAAAATTGTCATGACTTAGACTTGTCATTAATAATAACATTATTTTAATTTGAGGTTCAACAAAGTTGTGAAATATATTTTTGATTCGTAATTAAATAAAAGTATTAAATTCATATTGAATCGTTTTGATTTGACTTAGTAATATCGTCTTTTTAGTTGTTTCATTTTATCCACATGCAAAAGCACAGTTACCCAGTCGATTTAAAAGTGAACATACATAAACGCAACCTTTCACATAAATCGAACGTTACACTCACTAAACCCTTCTGATAATAAACGAGCCACGTTAAGTTTGGATAAGCAATTTAGAGTTTTTAACACTACTTAAATTCAACCGCTTATCTTAGAATTTAACATTAAAAATAATAATAATAGAATTATTATATAAGTTAAAGATTTAAAAAGTAATCCAAAACGGATAATCCATGTTAAGATTGTTGAAAACGTGTATTTAAAAAGAGTTTGATTAAAAAGATCGATGTTGGACTTTCGAGCAACTTAATATAAACTATTTATAACTCAGAAGGTTTTAGTGCGCGTATGAGCACAGTTTAATTTCGAGTGACAATAAAAAATCGAAAATCGCAAACTGTAATCGATAAAAAAGTCAGATCACCTTTCGCTATCCTACTCTCAAGGGTCCTGAGAAAAAACATCAGTTCTCCGTGTTACTAGACGTGAAGAACGCAAAAAAAGAGGATACTGGGAAATCAGTAGAAAAAATTAAAAATTTATTTGTTCCTAAAGTGCTGGAGTAGCTGTCCAACCTTTGGTATTTAATTAATTTAATTAAAATCATTTAACTTTTCACTGATAATTACGAATCGAAATATAGTTAAAATATTTAAATTATTGTAAAATCGGTTTACCTAATATTAATGTGAAACCCCAAAAATTATTATGAATTATTTAGTTAGTGGGATCTGTAGTCAAATCCCCTAAGATTTTATTTTAACAACTAAAATTTACTTAATATTAAATTTTTTCTTCTTTGGATGATACGCAACTGAATATCGGCTGGTCCTTTTCTTTTCCTCATTTTTTAGGATTGAAATTGGTTATTGAATTTAAGAGAGAACGTGTTATTTTTTTCTAAATCAGCGGGTAGACTGCTGGTATTAAGTTCTATTACGTTGAAGAATATACTGGTTGATTGTTAATTCTCTTGACCTTTTAATGTTTCTGCTGGCGTTCCACAATATAATGTTTTTGCACCTTATTTTGTAAATTATTTCGTTGTGGTTGTTTTATAATCAATTTGCTTATTTTTATTATTTTATATTATTTAATTTTTAATAATAGTAACTTTATGTTTTATAAATTTTATGTTTATAAAATTTAATATAAAATATTATTATAGAATCCGATATTTAGTAATTTATAATAAAGATTTTAACCTTATTTATTTTGTAACTTTTTGTTACTACTAAATTTTTAAACCAAGTTTTTATTATTATTCATTAATTATTATAATTATTTTATTATATTTTTTTGTTTTAATATAGTTATTTTAATTTTTAAATTATTTTTTGCCTCTAATTACGAAAGAAGAACAAAAAATTTAATCCGGGCTTTAACTTTTACACAAGAAAAAAAATTATATTTTCAAATAATAAAAAATGAAAACACAAAACTAAACACCAAAGTTTGTTATCAAAAAGTTTAAAATATTGTTATTTTGTATTTGAACTGGATTTGAAATTGGATTGAGCTGACGAATGGGGAACTGGGCCTGGGATTTTCCTCACATTTACATCAGAATATACATCAATGAAACAATTAACAGATTAATAACAAATTTTAAAACAGCAAAAAAGTTATATAAAAATTAAAATTTTCACACCTGCAACGTAGCCATTTATCTCATCCCTATTAAATAATATATCTCCAGTCGTCAGCTTTTTTGGGAGTGGTCTTCTAGTTTTCAAAGTAAAATCTAATTTAGTATTTTTCCAAATTAAAAAATGATACAGAATTATTGAAAATGTTAACGTTTTATTTTATAATTGTAGAAATAGGAAATGAAATAAAATTTAAAATAATGATAAATTGGTAGGTTGTAACAACGACGAAATTAGTTTTATAATTCATTTGAAAAGTTTTATATTTATTTCAAATATAAATAGAATTATAATTAGATATCCATAGTCATCGACCAAAATACGGAAATCAGAGGGAGCAAAATCTGGTCAATATAGCGAATTGGTAAGTAATTCCCAAGCTAGATCTATTAAAAATGGTTTTGGCTCTTTTTGAATATGTGACGATGCGTTGTTATAGAGCAAAATTACCTCACTACTTTTGACTCATTCTGAATGTAATCAGACATAATAGGCAACACCTTTTAATTCCACCAAATCTAGATCATTTATTTCTTTCAAAAACGATTTTGCCTTGCAGACTATGATGAATCTTGACCCAAATAAACTAATAATTTGTGATATTATTTATTCTGATATTAAATTTACTTCACATCTCCTGTCACAGTTTAATGTGAAAAAGATTTTTTTTGTCAAATTTATGTCACACCCAAATTCCGTCTTTTTAAATATTGCCCATTGCATTTAAACGATCAGAAACTGCTTGCCAGGAAACATTTAATTACATTACAAGTTGTATTATGTGTTTGACATGCATCTTTATCCAACAGAGCTTGTAATTATTAATTAATTGTCTTTCACACTGAAAGTATCATTTTTGAAGCGCTTAAATCAATGTTCACAGATAACCTGAGATAGTACATATTTCCTATAGATCTCGCAAAGTAGGGGGTAATAATATATATTATAATATATACTATAATATTATGTAACAGAATTTTAAATAACAATTGAAAAATGTAATTGTAAAATTTGGGATATTAAATTTAAAACACAAACGTCTTATTATCACATTTAACTTGTGAAAATCAAAATGAAAAACATGTAGGAAATTTATTTAATAAATACCAAATAATTCTGCAAAATATTTTAATCAAAGTAAAACTCATAAAGAAAAGGGATACCATTTTTGTAAATTTAAACATAATTATAAAATAAAATTGTTCTTAAAATCCAAAACTGAATTACTTTCGAAAAATATAAAGGAAAAGTGTCACCAGTTATCTAGATGAAACAGAAATCAATATTTTAAAATATTTGAACGTTTTAAAATTCAAATAACTTCAAGTTTCAAATATGAAACAAATGATAAATATTGTTAAGATCCTAAGTTGATGGACAAAAGATGTTAAAGGTTTTTGAGCGTAAATGTATCTTAGGTCTCAACGGTTGAAGGTTGCTTTAGGTTGTGTTCGCTTTTAATTAAATGCACTGAGA